>RJWJ010003866.1:0-81727 GCA_004363605.1 Indri indri | reverse complement strand
ATATATGTATATTAAAAACAATAAATTATTGTTACCTATAGTCATGCTACAGTGCTATAGAGCTTATTCTTCCTATCTAGCCATGATTTTCTACCCATTAACCAATTTTTCCTTATCCTCCCTATCTGCTACTCTTCCCAGCCTCTAGTAACCACTGTTCTACTTTCTACTTTTATGAGATCAACATTTTTAGTTCTGACATATGAGCAGGAGCATGCAATATTTAACTTTCTGTGCCTGACTTAGTTCACTTAATATAATGTCCTCCAGGCTCATCCATGTTGCTGCAAATGACAGGATTTCATTATTTATTTTATGGCTGAATAGCATTCCACTGTGTATATATATCACATTTTCTTTATCCTGTTGTCTGTTGATAGACATTAGCTGGATTCCATATCTCAGCAATCTGTGTTTTATAAGCTCTCCACATGATTCTGCTATACACTGAAGTTTGATAACCACTGGATTGGGCAACAGTTTTCAACTGTTTTGTTTTTTTAAGTCTCCTAAAATTTTGATTCAGTATGTTTGGGGAACTTAGAGTTATTTAAAAATTCCCCAGGAGATTCTGATGATTAGTCTGTTTGGGATCACTGCTATAGGGCAGCCCTACTTAAACTTTGGTTGAAGAACCAGTAGCATCAACCTCACCTAGAAGCCCTGAAAATTCAGAATCTTGCCAACACTCCCTAGACCTACTGAAACAAAATCTCCAAGAATAAGGCCCAGGAATCTGTGTTTTAACAATCACATCTCGATGACTCTGATGCAGGCTATAGTTTAGGAGCAGAGCACTGTCCCAGAAAAAATTAGAAAAGGTGACTGTTCAGGTGACACAAAGGCATACAACTATTCCTTCTGCATTTAAGCTTTGAATAACTTTCAATGATAGTAAAAGCTTAAATAGCTTTTAATAATAGTAAAAACTACTATGTATTGTGTACTTACTACGTGCTAAGTGCAATGGTAAGTATAACACGTTTCCTTTATATCCTTAAAGAAAACTTCTGAGGGTAAAGTAATTATCCTGATATTCAGATAAGCAAACTGAAGACCAGTTTGCCTCATTTATGTAGTAACAGAGTCAGCAAGGATTGGAATCCAGTTTCAAATACTGTAATTTTAACAATCATATCCATATAACTTCAGAAAATATATGTTGAAAAGAGTCGTAGGGCTAGGCAAACCCATGTATTGCATGTATTATTTAAGGGAAACTAAGAATGATATCTCGAACTATAAAGGATAGTATTATTAGGTAAATCAAATATATTGACCCACAAAATAGATTACCAATAAGTGGAGATTGATCACGTGTAATATGGCAACCAAATTATTATACAAAAATTGCTCCGTCAAAGTAACTAATGCTTATACATATGAACGAATTTTACATCTTCTATGATGCAAGAAAACTGTTAAATCGGTCATTGCAGAGAACCAAGCAGAAAGTCACTTCCTCGTAATTGTCCACGGTTGTCTAGTTAGCTGCTTTGCCTGAAGCATAACACACAAGCTCTTTCTTCCTCCCCTCTTTGGGTACAAACTAGACTGTTTAATGTAATGAAGTGATTAACAGAAACTTTTCTCCCACTGGGGGCCTGCACAGCAAGTGCCCCATTAGGTCCTAGGTACCTCTAGTACCCAAACAGAAGAAGGCAATGCAGGGAGGAAATCAGCTCATTATTTTACATGCTGTGGTATGATCTCCCCCCAAATTAACTAGTCTGATTTTAAGTGTAAGATAAACTCTAAGGTATGATTGAATCACTATAGTATCTATCCTTTGAGAATTGTGACTTAGCAGATGGGAAAAGAGAAAACAAATGTCCAACATCTCGATTGTCACTGACACTTGTGAAATTATCATTTGACAAAACCATGATGAAATAATTTGGCAGGAATCCAATACAACTAATGACTCATTTAATTAAATAAAATTCTGTCTCCCTAGCTAAATGGTATGCAATGATAAGATTGCCATTCTAATACTTATCTTGAAAATAAATATGTAGATTTCTTTCCTTTATGACTTTCTAACAGCCAACCTGGGTACAATAATGATATTATCTAGAATTTATATGGTCAACATTCAATTGCTCACAAAGTTATTAAACAGTTTGTAAATTATACTGTTTTTTCCCCTGCTTTCTGTTCCTAAGGATTACATTTCTTATTAGCGTTTTCTTAAGAAAATAGAAAAAGAACAAAAGTAAATGAAATGCAAATGGCCACTATTTCAAGTTCTTAATACCTTTAGGACAGTATTTGAAGATCTTAGCTAAAGCCAAGCTTTTACTGAAGCTTTTGGGTTCCCAGTTGATATAATCTAAGGCTACTTTAACCGAGATAGATAACAAAGAAAAAACACCTAAAAAATTATTGTATCTATAAACAACAATGAAACGGCAATGGATTAAAAGCCGGAAAACTCATTAATGAATAAATAGTGAGAATTTGTGAATAATCATGGTTGATCATAAAGACAAATTTGTAACGTTAACTTAAGGATGTATGGGTAACACCATACATAGCAAAAAATTTGATGTTAGGTATTAGGAATTAGAACTGTTATTTGAATCAACAAATCATAGTTTGTTCATATTAAGATATAGGAAGTTATACGCAGTTCACTGATCTTTTTAAATTTGACTATGAGCCCTTGCCATGAGATCAAAAGACAGGAGCTCTCCCTGCCTTATTTTTCGCTTTTACCCCATGAAACTTAGTATAGTTTGACATACAGAGAAGACACTCTTAACTGTTTATTGATCTAGATGTGATTTACAACATTAAAAGCAGTTTTGGCTTTTTCCCTGCCAAAAGAAAATCATGTATATTGCTACATCTATATTAATCATAAACCCTATAAAAGTAATGTAGCATTAAATGTCAGAAGATACTGTCATATCTATCATTTTCAACCTCTATCCATACTTGGGAAAGTTTTCTTCTGATTAAAATATGAATTTAATTAAATAAAAGAATTGAAACAAATATTCAGAAAAGTGAGGGAAAACTTCCTATGTTTAGTGCAAAGTTAAGTAACAGCTGATTTACATTTGGAAAGAAGAGAAATCTTACTTTAGAAGTAAGTCAAGAAATATACAAAATATCTGTCAGGTATGGAATTTATTTATTTATTTTTCTTTTATTTTAATTTCAATAGATTTAGGGGGTATAAGTGCTTTTTGTTACTTGGATTAATTGTGTAATGTAGAGTGCTATAAATCAGATATTTACATTATGTTTCTTTCCTGTGTCAGGTTTTGGAAACCACAGAGAAATGCATGGGAATGGTCATATGACTATGAGGATGGAGCAGGAAAGAAGGAATAAGAGGTAAAAACGGTTATTTAGGAGAGAATCTAAGAAAGTGAGCTACTATTGATACATATGGAGGTATTCCTGATGAAACAGGCTAATTCCAAGAACTCCTCAACTTCCACTAATACATTTTGCCTTTTTAAATATTAATATATAGTGAATTGTTTAATAATTAGAATGTAACTAAATGTATTCATATTAAAAACACTTGGAATAGAACATTATATTCTATTTTGCCTACTGAATCATATCTTACCTTGATTTTCCTTATTGTTAAGTTGACCAAAACTTATTATGACTTAGACTGGACCCCATGGACCTCCACATCCCCAGTCCCATGCCACTGTTCTTCTATCTATCTGCATTCTAGTCACCTGAGCCTTCTTTAATTTCCTGATAATTCAGCCTTAGGATTCTAAAGCACTGGCTCCTTTCTGTCTGGAATATCTTTCCATCCCTACCTGTATTTCCCTCCCTCATGCCTCCATACTCTCCTTCTCCACAATAAACTAGTACAAACTCATCCTTCAGATCTCCATTTAAATATTGGTTCCTCAGAAAAGACTTCCTGATTTCTTATTCCTCCCAGTAGAGTCACACTCCCTATTTTCTACTTTTATAGCACCCTGACGTTTTGTCAATACTGTACACCAAAAATGAAATTATATATTAATATTAATCATGCAATCCCAATTACTCTAATATTCCTGAAAAGACAATAAATATGAATACATAAACCTTTTCTGATTTCTACAATGAATTTACCAAGACCTAACAAAACACTTTTTCCATAGTAGGTGCTCAATAAACATTTTTAGAATTTATACTTCTTCCAGATCTGGTCCCATTTTGCATTGAGTCTACCTTAGAAATTTAGTTTTTACACTGGTATAGCTTTCCTATTTGGCCACCACAAACCCTCCCCTTTTCCATTCATCCTATGACAGACACAAAGTATACTCCACCCAAGCTTGTGTCTAAACTCTTCACTCAGCTGTGAATCTTCTATAGCCGTATTAATAGCTTTCTTAAAATCTGACACAAGGAACTAAACATAAGATTGCTAATTATGCCTGGCCAGTGCAATGGGGTGTAAAATCATTACTTCCTTTAGATACAATACTATATTTTACTACACTATGCATGATTTCTGTTAATTTAACATTTTTAGAATACTCATCACACTATGTTAGTTCTCTCTTTCTGTACATGACTCTGCATATGTTAATATGTTCTGGACGGAAAGAACCAAGCTTTACTCATCTTTATATAACTTACCATGTTGAGCATATGAATACTGTTCAATGACAAACCACTGAAAAGAAATAAAGAAAGCTAATTGCTTAGAGGGTACCAAGCCCTGTTCTGTTCTATTTTATGGGCTTTAACCCAGTTTTTTAGCCTATAATAAAAAATTTGCAAAAAAATATTTATTTTGTCCTTCCTCCCAGATTTGTGCCATTGCAGAATTGAAAATCAGTCATTTGCTGACATCATTCAAGATATCAATCATTAATTATTCAGGAATACGAAGCCTGTGATAACTTACTAATTATAATAAAACAATATTTAAGAGTTTCTGAGCACTTAGTATTTCTCAGGCACACTCTTAAATGCTTTTACATATATTAACTCATTTAAACCTCAAAATAATCTTATTAGATGGTTACTATTTTCATCAACATTTTACAGATGAAGAAACTGAGACACGATATAATTAACTTTCTGAAAGCCACACAGCTTTTAAGTGGTACATCTAGGATTCAAACCTAAGCAGTGCATCTCAAGAGTCCAGAGTCTCAGCACTCTGTCCTTATGATTAACGCATATCTTCTATATACAGAGCTCTCTCGCATCAAGTCAGTATGGTTATTAATGCCCCTGCCAACTCTGTCTCAAAGATCACATTTCACTATCATATCCCCGGTACCCTAGAGCCTTAGTCACTGTTTTACTCAAATAGAAATAAACTCTTTTCCCAAAAACTTAGGTTCCACAGTAAAAGTATCATGTCTTCAATCTGACGGGGCCACCACATCCAGTCTCAAGTCTGCCTTTCTTCAGAACAAGCTATTAATTTAGGTCAATGATTGAATAATAAGCTTATTGCAGATCTAAATACACAGAAATGTTCAAGGAAAATCTGTATGATATGAGGTCAATGGGTGTCTAATTTACACTCAGTATCATTTGTACTGCTGTGTTCTTTTTTAAGTTATATAAACTATTAATATATATTTGATTTATAAGACAGACAACTACACATAAGACTCTTAAGTAGTGAAATCATTGTGCAAATGGCTGCCACCATCATTGTGACTTATAGAAGTCACATCCTTCCCCATAAGTGTTTTCCCACCTATAACCTAACGTTTTCTTTTACCTTCAGTCTCCTTTTCATTACCTCTTCTCTGCCTGTGACATCCTATTCACTGGGCCCCTTTAAATGTCAAGTGAGTTACCACTATCCCTTCAAGCTTTTCTTGACAGTATGAATTTGGTTCATTGCATGACCTGCCTGCAAAGCACTTTCAATTTCCCATATCATATATGTCTTTCCCTGCTCATCACACTGCTGAAGAATTGCCTATGTATCTGTTTGTCTCCCACGAAGATAACGACACTACATTTTTTCTTTGTATACTAGTTAGTTAGAAGAGCTTAATAACGGAAGTTCAATTAATACTTTTGCATTGGTGAATGGATATTTATCTCTAAGTAAATACGGTATCAATTACCAAGTAGTCTGCCCCACAGAACATGACACATGCAGTCACTAGTATCTTACCACTGTCCAATATTATCAGCGTCTATCTGAATCTGAGGATTCTATGACATTTTAGAGTATAGGTTTTCCTTATATTTCCTGCAGAAACTATTGCCTAAATTAACCCACAAGTTTAAATTTAAAACTTGCCTTGTGGTATGATAAAATAGTGAGATGTATATGGAAAAAGAATAACATTATAAATTTTAAATAATTTGGAAATTATCTGTCTAAGCCATTTCTTTTAAAGTTAGGAAACCTGAAGTTCCAAGAAGTTTAGTGATTTGTAAATGACATAGAAGCAATCAGTGCTAAAACTAAGACTATCCCATGAATTTCTGATTCCTATGACAGTGACCTTTCATTAGTATACATGAATACAGTGTAGCTATCTCAGGAAGTAGAATGTCATGTTATTTTTGAAATGAGTAATCAAAGTATTTTATTATTTCGATATAAGCAACTGAAGGATTTTTGTTTTCATGCTACAGGATGAGTGTATAAGGGTTGTCCTTTTCACATATTTATTTTTCTGTGAATAGTTTCTACATTTTTTAGCTAAAACCAAATCTAGTTGATGTTGACCAGGAGATTTGGACTTGCCCTGGAAAAGGAACTAGATATAGGTTCAGATAGGAAGGAAAGCTTTGACAGGAGGGAGGAAACTGGGAAGGAAAAGTCTTCCTTTATTAAGTAGCCAATAGGCCTGGTAATTCGAGGGCTGCATTAGAGAACAATTCTCTCCTCTACAAATACTGTCTTCAAACAATGAAGAAGAAGAAGAAGAAGGAGAAGGAGAAGGAGAAGAAGAAGTAGAAGAAGAAAATTTTAACGTGTAATATGAGTAAAACATTATTTTTAAGGAAGATAGGGAAGTGAGCATGTACTACTTCTAAAGTAAAAATAAGTGTTTCCATTAATTCAAGTAGCTGTATTTTAAATCTTTTTGGTTAAGATTCTTTGAAATGTCTTCTGAATTCTAATAGATGGAAAGTTCCCTGTGGGCAGGCAATGTGTTTACTCAAACTAAGAGCAGCTAAACGCAGGAATATGTGCTCTTTGATGAGTAATAAATATTTTATAATTCAACGATATTTGAATATGGCTAATTAGTCCTTAATTATAAATCCTTTCAAATAATAACCAATCTTTTGACTGATGAATATAAAATATAAGTTAAATTTAAACAGCAGTAAAAATAACTATGGTTTGAATTTAATAACATGTTTTTTCCTTAGCACTCTATTTTCTAAGTAGTATTACCTACTTAATTAAAATTTTTCTAGGTTGGGAAGTAATCAAGAAAATAGTTGTATATTAAAAGGAAGAGGAAGTACAAACAAGTTGGTTATGGTGGGAAACAGGGTATTGGTTTCACTTGTGTGACATTAAATGCTCCATTGGAGCAAACTAATTAATTTTTCTTCATTACACTGTAATCAGCAAGCTTAATCTAGGGAAAAGGAGAATGCAATTGTTGTTGCAAATATTAAAAGTCTTACTACCTGTCATTCAGTTGCTGTAACTAAAGAAAATCCAAGTGCTTATTAATGTGCTATGGCTATTGGCTTTTTTTTAAATCAAATACATTTCTTTTAAGCAGTATTAATGCACAAATTAGATCTTAGTAACATTTTAATATTAAGAAACTATCATTAAAATCCACTTTTTTTCCAACAGAGGAATTATCTCATCATATTGGCTCAAAAAGAAATTCAATCCCGAACAGAAATAAAAGTTTTAAAATATTTCATAAACATTAACCTAGACTTTTCATAGAAGAAATAAAGCAGAGAACATCATATTTCAGCAGCTTCAATACTTGTTTTCTGATTGAATCATAAATTTCATTACTTTATACTTGCTTCTACAGTGACGAAGTGCGCAAAGCTAAATGTGAATATCTGGTAGGTCAAAAAGAGAAAAATGTGTAACTGAATATGGTTTTTGATGACAGTGAAATAATTAAAAATAAAAAGCATTCAGACATCACAAGAGGTCAAACAAAAATCTTCAAATATTTAAATAACCCTATGGGCAAGTTGATGTGATCCCAATATTACATGTCTTAGGCATCCAGTTTAAAAAGGTCATCAGAAAAAATTATATAAGATTAATCCCCCTATGGATTAAGTTGGGAAAAAATGTATAAAACCACAGATCTATAGATGGATAGAGGGAGGTTCCAAGGACAGTTACTACCTCAACATTTAATCTTCCAGATAATCGGTAAAGCCTTGACAGAAAGCACTCTGAGCTACCTATAAAAAGGCACAGCATATTCCTATAACACAATCAAGCATATATCAAAACATAATGTTTTTACTTATCCCCATCTACATTTTCCCAATTGTATAGTTAGGATTAAGCAACCAAAAAACAGCATGAGAGGGAATCTGATAGAAAGCAATGTGCCTGGTAACACTCCACAGATGTTCATTGGTTTGAAATCAGGCAGTAAGTTCACAGTGACATGAAGCCATCTTCAGGACCAAGAACCTCAACAAGAAATTTCCTACAATTCAGTATTTCAACTGTTATGGTAAAGAAATTAGCCCATTCTTTTCCTTTTATCTTTCTTTCTTTTCTTTTCTCTTTTTCTTTTTCTTTTTTTTTTTCTTTTTTTATTTTTTTTGAGACAGAGTCTCGCTCTATTTGTTCCCCGGGCTAGAGTGCCCTGGCATCAACCTAGCTCACAGCAACCTCAAACTCCTGGGCTGAAGCGATCCTCCTGCCTCAGCCTCCCAAGTAGCAGGGAATACAGGCATGTGCCACCATGCCAAGCTATTTTTTTCTATTTTTTGGTTGCCCACCTAAATTTTTTTTCTATTTTTTTAGTAGAGACAGGGTCTTGCTTTTGCTCAGGCTGGTTTCGAACTCCTGATCTCAAGCGATCCTCCTGCCTGGGCCTCCTAGAGTGCTAGCATTATAGGCCTGAGCCACTATAGCCAGCCTTTTTTTTTTTCAATCTCTAATTTATTTATTCATTTTTTAAGTTGACAAAATTGTATATATTTATGGTATACACCATGATGTTTTGATGTATGCATACATTATGGAATGGCTAAATTAAGCTAATTAATATATCTATTACCTTAAATGCTTGTCATTTTCTGTGGTGAGAACATTTAAAATCTATACTCTCTTTGCAATTTTCAAGTATACAATACATTGTTATTAACTATAGTCACCATGTTATACAATAGGCCTTTTGATCTTTTTTCTCCTATTTTCAACAAATCATATGATTCTGGAAACACAGGAGAAAATATTGAGACATACACGTTCCACATATTATTAGCCCAGTTTTAAGGCCTCCAGAATTTTCTCTATTCCTACTTTCTTGTATTCTGTCATTTGATTACTTTATATGTTCATTTTGAATACCACATGCTGCTTCATGTTTTGCACTATATCCCTTCAACCCAACTCTAATTTCAGCTGCAGCTCCTGTTTTCTGTTGCAGGGCCAGGAAGTGAAAGGATTAATGCCCAGGAAGTAATTCTCACTTGACAGGAGTAGGAGGGGAAAGATAAATTGTCCTTCAGAGGGAAGTTTCTTAGAGGAGTTCTTTAAGGTTCCTCAGAGGGTCCTAGACAAGGCTGAGGCACACATACCTAAGTTGGTAATCACCTCAATAATGTTCTATTAACTTGCCCTCCTTCCTTGTCTCACTTTTCCAGCTCTCTCATTTTCCTGAGTTTTCTTACCACGTAATTTTTTGGGTAACCAGCCAATGAAGGTTTTGTATCAGGCTTGCTTTGGGGGAAACTAAAACTATGACTCTTGACTATCTCTATCACTTAAACTGTAAACTCGTAGACGTTGGTGCTGATGCCTCTTAACTCTTTAGTTTTAGAGGCCAGTGCAGTGAATCATGTAAAAATAAGTTATGCAGGTTCTTTAATTACACCCATAATGCAGATGAGGAGACTGGTGTTCAGAGAAGAGAGATTACGCAGATTCCTCAAGCTTACACAGCTCTAGATAGTAGAGAGAACATTTAATTCACTTCTTTTTGTTCCCTGAATGTTGCTACATGACATTTTTTGTACCTCTCTATAGGCTTGTTTTCCATGACCTTTGAAAGTTAAGCATTCTCCCACTCATCCGTAGGAATACAGCAGTCATATTTTATCTCATCCACTTGACAAAATAATTTATCACTTCATAGCAATCAATCCATTGTTATTTAATGATCTAGCTTCTTGAGTTCCTGCAATTACATAACAAGCTCCTTAGGTGTCAGTGGTCATAAAGATGGGAATCTTAGACTTGGGAATCAGATAAACTCCTCATTTACTCTCCTGCATCTTGCTCTCACACAGGTATTCTGAAGATTGCAAGAGATAATAAGTACAAAAACTTAGCACAGTGCCTGAAACAAAGTGTTCAATAAAAGTATGGCTATTATTATTTTCAGCTGGAGCAAAACTACCAAAAGCAGAGGCCACATGGACTGGACTGTATCCCCTCTGGATCTCCCAGCTAAGCAAGGCCAGAGCAATTAGCCCAAATAGGTGCCCATAAACAAAACAGACATACAAAAAATGAAAAACAATAAATTACCCTATTTTCTTCCACCAGTGTGTTTTTCCTATGCTATTCTCTTTTCTCTATTTCTACATATTCTCTCATTTCATCTTGTTTTGCAGCCAGGAGTGTTCCTCCCACATACCATTTATTTCATCCAGTTCTAAACATCTTTAGTTTCAGCTCAACTTCTACCACTTGGAGAGATTCCTATTTTTCATTGTAGCCTTCTTGATTTCTCTCATAGATTTCTGGAGCATTAATATACTATAAAATGAAATTTACTACTTCACATACAGTTTTTCTTCAGGCCCATTGCTCCATTTTGGCTAGTCCTGACTCCCAAATTACACTGAAAGTCGCTTCAAGGCAAGAATCATTTTTAATTTTTCTCTGGGTTCCCCTGGCACAATACTAAACAAGTAATTAGGCACTGAATGCTTAATCTTTTAGACAGAACGTGAAACTAAGAAAGAAAGAACTTAAGGAAAATCTGATTTACTGTTCTCTTTCTCAGTTCCCCTTTCTCAGTCAGATGCATTTTTTTTTTGTTTAATGTTTATTCTGATTTCCACATAGCACTTTCCCCTCTTTCTACCCTATCTCAATCCTTACACTGATCATCAGTATGGGCACACTTGGCAACATGGCAAAGGGGCATTAGTTATTGCAAAATTGCTTGTTCTGTTAATGCCTTACCTTAATTTCTCTATGGCAACCAGGCTACCATCCACATTAGAAGAATTAAGCTGAATGCATTCATCATTTGACAAACTGATTCTTTATGAATTTCCTTGTTTTTTTATACATTTGTAATTATATATCTAAAGCTACCTGAGAAATTCAGATATGCAAAGTTTAAAACTCCTTTTTAAAGTTTCAGAGAGCTGCAAGTGCAGAAGAGATAAGCTTTAGCTTGATGAATTTCATGCTGATTACTGGATCTTATGTTTAAGTCAGATGGCTCTTATTTCCACAAAATAAATAAATAAATAAATAAATAGATAAATAAATAAATAAATAAATAAAAAAGGACTCTAGTAGGCCCGTGTGGCATACATCTTAAGGATTCTAACAGTTTACCACTCAGAAGTAGTCCTTAGGAAGCTATAGGCTGGGAAGTAAGATACAGAGGATGAAACAGAATTCTAAAGCAGGAAAATATATGGGATTAGAAGCAAAGATGCTCAACAACTCTGCATTATAAATAGGAATATTTGTATTTTGTGTTTGCATTATGCCTTTTTACTCTACTGATTATTTTCCTAAATCTCCAAAAAATCCTTCAAATTAACTATTACTATCCCATTGCTATACATGTGGATATGCACATATCCAAATATTAGGTAACTTACCTAAGAACAATTAGGTAACAAGTAAAAGAAACATTACTGTAACCCAAGATTTCTTGGTTCTATAACATCTTCTATTAAAAAGAAGTGACATACTGTATACTTAATATTGAGTGCAAAGAAAACAGTATTCCATATGGTGTTTAACAGGAGTATTCAATCGCCAGATTTGTTAGTATCTCATTATTCTCAGGATAAATCTGAGAGGTAGAAAGCCTTCTCTACCTCTCTTCACCTCTTACTGCAAATATCTGCCCTACTTTGCGGCCACAGAGAGTAAATTTCCCATGACTGCAAGCTGTTTTGAAAATAAAAGAGAGATGGAAAGGTTTAGAATTTAAAAGAACTGTGTATCTCTCCCATTATACAGTATTTTCCTTGAGATTAGACACACTGTGTTTCCCCAGTGCCCATCAGAGTCTTATTACATGCTAAGTACTCAATAAATGTTTGTTGAATGATGATAATAACTTACATGGTTGTAGGAAGAAGGGGTAGAGTGATAAACTGTGAAATATATTTAATATCATTTTCATGGGTTAGGGAACTGGAGACTTCATATATTGATACTGTATATAGAAATCATTGCAATAATTTTGGAAAATAGGCAGAATCTATTAGGTCATTAAATACGAAGTGTCCTATTTCAAATCGAAAGTGTAGTTTATTATATCTCAAACAAGAAGCAGCACAATTAATCAAAGTATGCACCTAAACTATCAATGCAGTTTTGTCATCTTAACGGTAGCTTGTTTAGCCAGCAGCAAAGGAGCCTGGAGAGCGAGTGACAATGAAATCATGAAAGGCCTTTTCCACAGCTTGTTGAGAATGGAATACTTTTCCTTGCAAGAAGTGCTCCAAAGCCTGGATGAAGTGGTAGTCAGTTGGTGCAAGGTCTGGTGAATATGGGATGACAGAGAGCTTCCAAGTCCAACCTCTGTAATTTGATCAGTGTTGTTTGTACGACATGTGGTAGAGCATTGTCTTGCAAAAGGATTGGCCTGTCTCTGTTGACCAATTTTGGCTGCTTAATCATAAACATCGTCATCATTTCGTCCGAGCGGGGGCAGTAGACATCCACTGTAATCTACCGACCAGGTTTCATGAAGCTGTAGTGGATGATACTAGCGCTGGACCACCAAACAGACACTGTTAGCTTTTTTGATCAATATTAGGTTTTGGACTGTGTTTCAACACTTAATCATTATCCAAACATTTTGACAATGTTTTCAATTGTCAAAAAGAATCCATTTTTCATCACATGTCACAATATGGTGTAGAAATGGTTTGCCTTTATGTTGTGACGGCAAAGAGAGGCAAGATTTGAGATGAATTTCTCTGCTGATGCTCATTTAATTCATGCAGAACCCATTTATCCAGCTTCTTTACTTTGCCAATTTGTTTCAGATGGTCAAATATTGTGGGAATAATATTCAACCTTGCTGCTAATTCATGCATAGGTTGAGATGGATTCACGTTCCACTACAGCTTTCGGCTCATCATTATTCACCTTGGTCTCAGGTTGCCCACGTGGCTCATTTTCAATATTAAAATCACCAGGACAGAACTTCTCAAACCATCCACGCACTGTGTGTTCATTAGCCACATCCCTCCCAAAGACTTTGTTGATATTTCTAGCTGTCTGTGCTGCATTGGTTCCATGGCAGAACTCACATTCGAAAATAACATGAATTTTTGACTTATCCATGGTTTCACCAAAATTGCCCTAAAAAAAACTTTGAAACATAATCACAAGACTAAACATGCCTTTGAAAGACTGAGGACATACCTTTACGATAAGAATAAAACAAGAAGTGTCAAAGTGAAATGTCACAGATATCAACTGTCAAACTTACTACTTAAGGAAATCAGACATTTCACACTTAATAACCTATTATTTCTTTAAATATTATTTCTTCAAATGCATACCTTTTGATCTAGCTATCCTCAATTTCTAGCATGACACTTCATATATAAATACATATTTGATATTAGTATTGTTTGGATCTTACCAATTTAGATGATTTTCTATACCTCGAATATGCCTTGTTCTTGTTTCTTATCTTATTGGTGCTTTTTCCCTGCTATTTCGCCTGGAATGCTATTCTTCCCTATTTCTGCCTATAAAGGCCTTTCACGAAAATGTAGCACAAAGGTCATGCTCTACAGGCATTATTGCTGTTTCCCAACTGATTGAAATGCCTTTTTCTTTGAACTCTTTCTTTGGACTATACTTATGTCATCAACTTATATCAAAGATGTTTACAAGTCTCATTTGTTCCTGTGACTTTTACAATGTTGTCTTCTTTATTGCAGGGATTGCTTAATTCTACCTCTCACCATAAACCCACCTGATCTATCTGGGGATTTCTTAAAGAAACATAGCTACTGAATGTCAGAATCTATACTAAAACCCTGGTGTATTATCTGCTTATTCAGTGCTAAACCCATGAGGCTTTTCAGAGAAGCTTGAAAAAAAGAGAGACACTCAGGAGTCTTAGAATTGTGAACTTCTAGAATGGAATTAAATTCTACAATAATCTAGTTTGGGAGCTTTTAATTTTCACTATTGCCATGGATTCTCCTTTGAGTTGTTAATAGACTCATTTCCCAGAAAAATGGCCAAGGTAACTTATACACACATATATGCAATGAAAATGATAGTTTTAAATGTAGCTGGTTCACCCAGTAGATTTCTATATGGAATCAAAGTTAGATTCCATAAATGACTTGAGTGACACAGTCTGTAAGTGGAGTTACATAAATTGTGTGAATGGTGAGAGCTGCTACAAACTGGAAAATAATGTGCCCTCTCTGAAGGAGTAGCACTACTCTGCACTAGCAGGATGGTGCTATTGCATAATCTAGCCCCAGGGCTGCTAGATCTGCTGAAAAAGAACAGAAACCCAGATTTGTAATGAGATGTAGTTCAAACGAAACATCTCTCTGGGCTCCTTCCAGACTTTACATCAACGGTTTATACATAATTTCCTTTATACTATCTGCTCACATACCCAAATCTGAGTCCTGATTAGCTCTCCTGCAAGCAAGTTTGATATTGACTTAACCAATCAGGAGAAATGAAACCCTAAACATCAAATTATAGTCATATATTAACAAATAAAATTCCATATATCTGCACTACTGCTATTTATTTATTTATCCCTTCCACAGATATTTGTCACCTAACAAATCCCTGGCACACTCCTAGCTACGGTCTATACCGTAGGGAAGCCAATGGACAAAGCATTTGACATCCAAATTTCTAGTAGGGGAAACAAAGAAGAAGAAGTTAGTAAACCAGACAAGATAATTTCAGATAATGATGATGATTATAAAGAAAACAAGAAAGGTGAATGGGATAGAGCATTATTGGGAGGGGTAGTCAGGAGAGCTGCTTTAGATGCAGTAGCCTGGGAAGGATTCTTCTGGAGATGAAAATTTTAAGCTGAGACTGAATGTCAGGAAGGAGTCAACCATGTAAATCTGGAGGAGGAAATTGTTCTTGCTAACAGAAAGGACAAATGAAGAGGTATGAGGCAGAAACATGTTTGACCTGAGCCCAGTAAGCAGAAGGACTGGTAGGAAGTGAGGTCAAGAACTAGGCAGGGGACAGATCATGCAGGGCCTTGTTGGCCACGTTCAGACTTCAGAATTTTTTCTAAGTACAATGAAGACTCTTCATAAAGTGGTAAGTAGGGAAGACATGACCTAATTAATGTGGTAAAAAGATCACTTTGTATAATGTGGAGAACTAAGAGACTAGTTAGGCACTTACTGCAATATTAGAAGGCTATGGAATATGATGGAATGTCAGTGGTGTTCCTTTTGAATAAAAGCAGCTTTTATTTTTCAATTAAAATGTAACATAATTGGCCTCAGTAAAAATGTCTCTCTTGACCTTATTTCTCTTGCATTAATGTGGTCGTTTATATGATATGTCAGAAGTGCTATCTCTGTATACAACAAACAGCTTTTGATTTTAATTAAAATGTAGCATAATTGATTTGAACCAGAAACAATCTCTTGACATTATTTCTCTTGTATTAATAGGATCATTTATATAATGATTGTGCTAATTAATCTTCATTCAAATATATTGTTTATTTTAAATGAATTAATAAATATAACACAATCATAATTTATATTTTTAAATCTTCATTTTAATGTGTAAATTATTAAAAATATCTCAATATCTTGACAATAAAATCTATAGGATTATTACACTGATTTAAAGGATGCAAACAAATTTACAGTTATGTTTTAATTTGAAGTACTGATTAAATATAATTTGTCTGCGACCTTGTAGGCCAAAATAATATATCACAATAAACTGTAGATAGTGTCAGAGATGAAAATAGTGCTTGTCTGCTTCAGTGCATACATATGTGAGGATGAATTTTGGCACTTGTCAGCCTATGATAAATTACTACTAGACTAATACTTGTCAGCACAGTAATAACTGACCATGCTCTAAATAGCACTAAGGGACAAAGGTGATGAACAACCTACAAAGTAAAAATTTTCATGATCACAATAATGACTCCAGTTCAAAGCACAGTAATTATCTATCAACCTCCTTATTGTCAAATCTATATCTCAAGTGACTATCTTGGTATCTCTCAGAATCAATTTTTACCTCAAATTTTAATTAACAACGTAGAAAACAAGTAATAGTGATAAAAGCATGTTTCTATTAAGTCTTTCCAAAAGCAACCCTAAATCTTTCTTGTAGAAGATTCTGGGTATACATATCCAGTCTTTCCATAACATTTGGAAATCCTCTCCAACCTCTTCTTCCATTCACTATTATTGATAAAGTAAAGCAAAATACAAAGAGTTTTATACAGCAGATGAAAAACTATGTTTGCTGGTGAAATGTAAAAAACAAAAAAAACAAATTCAAAAGACCCTAAATAATATTGACTATTGCCAAACACAACACCTGTATACTATGGAATTAGAAAGTTATTGAGCTCACAAATTAAAATTTAAAAAATGAATAAAGTATTTGTTAGTAATATGTTCTAGAGTAAGCATTGAAAAGGATATACGTCCATTTGGGTTTAAATTCAGAGTTTCTTTTTTTCAACTAAATGGCAAAAAATCCTATAAATGTATTAGAGGAGAATCTGAGAAATATACATACAAATGGAAAAACATATCTTGCTCATGGATAGGTAGAATCAACATTGTTAAAATATCCATACTGTCCAAAATGATTTACAAATTCAATGTAATCCCCATCAAATTACCAAAGTCATACTTCACAGATCTAGAAAAAATAATTATATGCTTTAGAACCAGAAAAAAGCCCAAATAGACGAAGCAATCTTATGCAAAAAAGAACAAACCTGGAGACATCACATTACCAGACTTCAAACTACTACAAGGCTATAGTAACTAAAACAGTGTGGTATTAGTACAAAGAGTACATTGAGACATAGACCAATGGAACAGAGAACCCGGATATAAAACCATCCTCATATAGCCATCTGATCTTTGACAAAGCAGACAACAATGTACACTGGGGAAAAGAAGCCCTATTCAATAAATGGAGCTGAGAAAATTGGATAGCCACATGCAGAAGAATGAAACAGGACCCCAATCTACCACCGCTCACAAAAATTACTTCAACTGGATAAAGACCTAGATCTAAGGCATGAAACCATAAGAATGCTAGAGGAAAATATAGGAAAAACTCTTCTACATATCAGCCTAGGCAAAGAATTTATGACTAAGAACTCAATGGCAATTATGGCAACAACAAAAATAAATAAATGGGACTTTATTAAATTAAAAAGCTTCTACACAGCTAGGGAAACAATCAACAGAGAAAACAGACAACCTACAGAGTGGGAGAAATTACTAGCAAGCTAAACATCTGATGAAGGGCTAATAACCAGAATTTATGAAGAACTCAAGCAAATCAGCAAGAAAAAAAATCAGAAAAACCTATTAAAAAGTGGGAAAAAGACATGAACAGAAGCTTCACAAAAAAAAAGAAAGACAAATGTCCAATAAACTTATAAAAAAATGCTCAAAATCACTAATCATCAGGGAAATGCAAATCAAAACCACAATGAGATATCAGCTAATTCCAGTTAGAATTTTTGCATGCATTCTTTCAATGGTGATTTTCCTAATTTGGCATGCATTGCAGAGCCTTGTGACTATAGTAGTAATATTGTACATATCAAAATTGCTAAGAGAGTAAATTTCAAATGTTCTCACCACAAAAAATGTCAAGTATTTGAGGTGATGGATATGTTAACTATCTTGATTTAAAAATTCTACATTGTATTTATAAATTGTAACATCACTTTGAAACTTAAACATTTATACAATTATAAATTGCCAATTTATAATTGAAAAGACATATAAAAGTTTGAATTCTCATAAGTCTTCAATTCTTGCCAACACCATTTCTCTGACTTAATTTAAGCTGTCCACTGCTGCATTAGTACATACCATTAAACAAAACTACTCCACATTATAGGCATAGTAATAGGATTAAACTCACCTGGCTTCCAACCAAAAGCAACACCAATAACATTAAAATAAAATATCCTCATTGTGAATTAGTAATGTCATATTAATGGAAGCTAAAGGCATCTAGAATTTTTTGGCTCATTTGCGTGTGGATATATACTTGAGATTTCCCTTCTGAAAAAAAGTAGCTGTTGAAAGGAAACCCTAGTGTAAAATTTAGAAAACAGATGTAGAAAACTAGTAAAATATCCAACTTACAGCTAGCTGGGACAAGATTTTTCCATGCTATGTCCTTTATGTCATATTTTCTTTAGTCTACTTCAATTTATGAATATAATTCTTCATTAAAAAAACACAGAATGATTCTCCATGTTATAGAAGGTACATATTCTGAACTTGAATGATCAAAAACCTTAGTCTGTTAAAATTATAAGTTCTATTAAGTATCATTAAAAATATTTACTTTCATCTAGGCTTTCGTTCTCAATTCTGATGCTTATATTCCAATTCAGAGTATCAGTCAATTACTTATCTCCTAGTTTTCAGAGATCTTCTGATGTATTTCAACAAGAAATGTTTGCAGTGAGGTGAGTTTGATTCCATTTGGTGTTTGATCAGGAAGAAAGTATTTAATTACTTGGAGCCCAAATTTTCTCATCTGGAATATGAAGCTAATTTTATTTTATTAATAGGATTTTTTGAGGATTATGATAAAACTATTTTATAAAGTATTATACAAATATTGGTTGTTATTTTCACAGTAAAGGATGCTATTTAAAAATGCATTCAGACCTCAACATATTATATATATAAGCATTGATGTGTTATATCTAATGTTCATAGACATACACACACACACACACACAAACCCTACTATGTGTCTGTAAATATCTTTTTTTGTTCCAGAGGAAGGTGTAAAATGTTATGTATGATAAAGAATTAATTATTTTTATAAAGGCTTAAGTGTTCATAAGAGATGTAGATAAACTATTATTTGACTGGTTCATATGAGTTACATATAAAAATAATTTTATTCCATTTCTAACAATGATTCAACAACTTACAAAATATTATATCAAAATCACATTTATATAATGGTGATACTAAAATAAAGCTAAGAGGAAAGTCAGTGCATAACAATAAAACATCTTTTCATGACACTATATTGATTTTATTTATATTAAAATACATTTTAATAATGAATATCCTATCTTGCAAACACTGTCTACTATGGCAGACACTAAACAAACTTGTTTAATAACAAGACTGAAATTAGATTTCCTTCAGATGCTGTCTTTAGAATTTGGGGAATAGAGCTATTCATCTCTGGATGTGTTTTTGGAGAAGTGTCAGTATCATGACAATGAATAACAAAATTGCTTTATACCGTTAGATATTTTTGATGCAATCTTTGCCCACTCATAGGCTGTATGAAATTTTTTGCCAATCTTGTCACCAAGACAAGTGTATCTGATCTTTCTGACTCAAATTGAACACTTTTCAGCAAAACATTGTCTTTATCATTGAATTCCCCATTCATATGTCCTGAAAGCAATCAGCATGGTTATCACAATAACTTTTTAAAAAATCAATACAATTCAACATAAAAATGTATCATATTTTGTACCTATTGTATACTTAAGGCTGCATGAAATTTACTTGCCTTAATTAGTTTTAGAAATTATAGCACCATTATGACACATTTTTCTTAACACAGAATTGAATCTAATGCATATTTTCCTCTTATTTACTTCAGGTAATTAAGCCTTATCACCCCATTTATAAGACGAGATAGCTTTACTTTTTAAGCAGGTAGTTCCTAACTATGGCAGGGACAGGTAGTCAGACAATCATACCCACTTTCTCCACCCTTGAAAGTATGGAATTTTCACTCAGAGGCAGGCACTCAGCCAGGCACCACATTAGCCTTGTATAATCATATGCCTGTTTCATCAAGTGGAAAGTTATGGGGCTGATATGCATCACTTCTACAACAATCCTTTTAAGAAGTCACTGTGGCTTTTCTAGCTTCTCTTCCCCTTTTCACTGGCTAGATGCAGAAGAAAATTATGATATGGCACAATAAAGGGAGATGTCCCTAGAAAAATATAAGTCACCAACAAGGAACACCTGCATTGGACTTATACCTGGGCTATATATCAACTATTGTTTTAAGCTGCTGATATATGGGAATTTATGTGTTATAGCGGCAGTGCTGCCAAGCTGATATAATGAAATCATATTTTCTTTCTATCTGTTGATTTAAATAAAAATGAATAGAATTTGGTTATATCAAGCCACGCAGTATAATGCACGTCCTTTGGGAGGACGTGCATATCAGCTCAAAGTTTTTGGTACTATGGCTTGCAGCCAAGTGATATAGTCCAGTTTTACTAAAAAAAATTAGAAAACATTACTATCTAGTCAAAACTAGAAAACAAATTAGGGGGTTTATGATAAGTGTGATATTTTAAAATTGAAATATAAACTACTTTCATAGAAAGGTCATTTTTAGGGTCTGGGACAGTGGCAAAGCTGAAAAAAAAACTTGAACGTATAGTCATCACCCATAAACTCTTGACTTAGTACAGAATATGCACAAAGTACTAAGGGAAGTGACTTTTGTGGGATAAAAATATGGAGGAAAACCTTTTGTAGTTCAGGAACATGTGCTTCCAAGGTTGGTACAACTGAAGGTCAGTTTGATAATGGGTACAGAACACATTGTAGAAAGCAATAAAGGCAAAGCATAGAAAGCTAGATTTTATTTAGTAGGAACATGAGAATTTATTAACAGGGGAATGCCCAGATCTTTCATTTTTGACACTAATTGTGGGAGCATTTGGACAAGTGGCTACTGCAATAATCTAGGCAGAAATTTCCCTGGGTCATCCCAGCAGAGATTATAGAATTTAAAGCCACTTCCTCCAGTTTTTCTATTTAGAATGGGAAACTATTTACAATGATTTAATACAAAATAATATCAGAAGTATAATAAGACCTTAGATATAAAAAGGAAGTTTACTTATTCTTAGAGCTCTCTTTCTATGATTGATGATCGATTGATGTCCTATTTTTATTTTTTATATACTAAATGCATTTGAGGGAAAAGCAATATAAAGATATCAATCACACAATGAATTGCATGAAATTAAATGTATTTGTACAATATAAAATACACATTTGGAGAGAGTATGCTGACCATAACATTAATTAATTTATTAATTCATTTGTTTATTTGTTCATTAAATATTTGACTTCCTACCGCTTTAGGCCCTGGAGATATAGCAGTGAATGAATTCCACAAAATTCTTGCCTTATGAAGCTTAAATTCTAGAGCTACAAGTAAAAATAAGGACAGACAAATAAATATATTATACAAATCAGGTCATGGCAAATGCTATGAAGAAAAGTAGAGCAGGGTAAAGAGACAGAGAATGAAAGGGATGGAGGGGTTGGCTCTATTTTAGAGAGGATTTATAGGGAAGGCCTTTCAACTACTGGGGCATTTAAAAATAGAGTTGCGTTAAATGAGCTGTTGAATCCTGTGATGACTCTCTGGAGAAAAAGCATTTCCATACTAAAGGATCAGCAAGTGCAAAGGCCCTGGGGCTGGACCTCTCTGTCACTTGGCTCCCCATGAGACTGGTCTGACTAGAAGTGAAGTCATGAAGAGCATATTATTAGCTCATGTGATATTCATTTTGATTACCAAGTTGCTTTAATGTAAATTTAATTAGCTTTATCTCCAGCAGAACACTTTTCAGACCACAGACAAATCTTTTGGCCTACATCTAAACATTCTTGAAAAGGATTCTCATTTCTATCATTGTGAAGCTATCTGAAAATTAAGATGGGGCCATCCTCATTTAGTGATTATGCCAGCCTTAGCTGAAACAGATTAAGTAAATGAGAGTTTGTCACATGTCATACGTAAGGTTCAACTACTACAGAAGAAAAAAAAAAGCCTCCACGAACCTACTACTCTAAGCAGGTTTCTAAATTTTTTAGATGATGACCCCATAAACGTCATCTCATCATTGACGGATTCTCTAATCCCCATTTCCGATTATGCAAATACACACATACACAATCCATCCCCACTCCTCCGTGCTCCCACTGTTCAAACCACCATTATATCAAGGGTCGTGGTTGTGTCTTAATATTTTTAAAGTGCCTGGCTCCTGGAAGATGAATAATAACAGTTGGTTGAATGGAACTAAATAGCATCCCCTCTTAGGACTCTCCAATCTGTATGAGTTTCTTTATCCCTTTTGCTATTTCAGTGGTTGACTATTTTAGTACTAGAGAGAGACACAATAATCCAAGTGACGAGCTCAGAATAAAAGCACTAGTTAGTTCATCAAGAATGGGAAGCTTTCATTTTATCTCTGAGGTTTATACACTATTCACTCTTAAGGATTAGCTCAAGACCTAAATAGACTCTAGATGTTAAATGAAACCATTGCAAGTACAATGGATAAGAGAACACAATATATTTATATAAAGTACTAGTAGGCCCTAACTGAATCAGTAATTCTGATACTCCCTCTGACTATATTATAGCCAGTGCTGGGGTTAGTATTAGGAAAAAAAAAACCACCCTGAAACTTGTCTAGAAGAAGATAGAACTAGAAGAGAGGAATAGAAGAGTGGGCTGTCAGTGCCTAACTGATGAGAACATTGGTTGGCCAGTCATAATTTGCTGTGGTAAATCACAAGGTCTTTTCTAAAGCAGATTCTGCTGCAAAAGTTTTTGATTCCTCCCTGAGGTCATTTAAATAGGTCTTTGCCTCATTCTTTAATGCCATCATTAATTGATGACATATTCTACTATATGCACTTATATCTCACAAGATAGATCTCCCTTTTATGGCCTATTAGCCCAACTACTAATTTAATATAAGTCACTATTAATAGAAATATAATCATATATCTTTATTTCCTAACCTTTTCTCCCTGCTTTTACAAGGGGGGAAACAACAATTTAAGTAAAAAAAATATAAACATCATTTAAAAAAATCAGCGATAGCATGAATAACAATAGCTAGCCTTTACTCTGTACCATACTGTTACATGTATGTCAGATACATTCACTCATTTATTATTAACCACATTTCACAAATGAGAAAACTGAGGCACAAATTGGTTGTATCAATTTTTCCAGGTCACACAGCTGGCAAGAAGGAGAGCCAGGCTTCAAAGAAAGACAGTGCGGCTCTAGAGCCTATACTCTGTACTCTTACAAGGTGGTAGATATTTTAAATGGACAGAAATGGTCTGAGCTGAGGAGAATTTCTCACTATGTATATGGACTAATTTATCACTTCTTAATCAATCTCTGGATACTAAATAGTTAATATAGAATAATCTAAGAACTGAGACCCAATAGAGACCCCTATGTCAAGCAGGACTAAGGCCCAGAATAATTTCCCATGATGACTAACATATAGTTGTCTTGGGAAGAGAAACATCACACTTGCAACACAGCCTAACTGTTTAAGCTCAAACAGCTTTACAGCAACTCATTTAGACCCATTCATTCCAAGATAACACCACAGACTCACAGCAATTCACCTAGTTAACCAATTCTGACCAATTCCTGTCCAGACCACCCTTAGAACCAGCTCAGTCTGCAAAACTCTCTAAGTATCCTTCCCTCCTGCTCCTTTTTTGAAAGGTTATGGAGATTCTGTGAAGGTGGTGTTCTCCCTTGCTCAGTAAGTTTACCAAGTTCAGGTGTGGATGATCGAAACATTTGCCTGGAGTACACTGTGGGTGTTTCTATGGCATTCATGCATAAACTAAAACTAGAGCTGACTGAAAGGTTAGTGTTTGTAGTCAGCAAGAGAAACATCCAATTATTAGATGAGGATCCTTTTCTTTCTTTTCTTTTCCCTTTCTTTCCTTCCTTTTCTTCCTTCCCTCCTCTCCTTTCTTTCTTTCTTCATTTCTTTTTTTATTTTTTTATTTCAGCATATTACAGGGGTACAAATGTTTAGGTTACGTATATTTTCTTTCCTTCTTTTCTTTCAGTCTTTTAAAAGTGTCTCATGAGTGGCGTTTCTGTTTTCAACGTTATATTTTCTGAACATCTTGGATTTTTATAAAAATCTGCATCTGATCTATTTTCACAATCTATCCATATTCCCATGTCTACACATATATTTCTATTCATAGTTTAATTCCATCCTAACTTCTGCTCTGGGCTTCAGTTTACACTTGCAATGTATGATAGTCTAATATCTGGCCCATCCTAGATCAGAGGAAATCTGTGATTATCAATGGAAACACACATGAAATGGCTAGGAACATAGGAAGGTTGGTTTAAGATGAATTGGCCACCAGAAAGAGACACCCAACGTATATACTCCTCAACATCCAAACCTGAGCAACAATATACACAAGACGTAAGGATGTGAAGATTAAGGAAGACTGAAATTCCTGAGGAAAAAATGGCCTGCTAGGAGGCAAGTGTACCAGGATTGTAGAATAAACCAGTTATCTATTCAAATTTACTAAAAATATGCTGTTATAAATATTTTAATAATGTAATCAGAATGTACTGAATACCCCCTCATGCAAGTCATAGGACTAAGCCCTGAGGGAAAGAGAACGATTCATAAGACACAACTTCTCCTTTAAAGCTGTTTAAGTCCACAGCAAATTACACTAAAACACAAATTCTAAGCACATTTTAAGTTAATCTGGATTTATTCTTTTGGGGTTGTTCTTTGAGGTAGTATACTTACTAATGCAGAATAAATCGTTTCAAGTACAATGAGGAATTGTTCCCTAAGCCTTTCTATTTATGAAACCTCAAAGCTAAACCACTGATCTTCAGAAATGCTTAATTATCTAAACAAAGTAAATAAACTCATCCAACCAAAAATATGCCCATGCATGAAAGCTGATGTTTTATGGTTATAAAAAGGCAGACAAAATAGTATGAAATTAGAAAAACATTATATTGCATTTTATTCACTGATAAAGTGAATGAAGCTAAATGGGTCATGAAAAAGAATATCCAGTTTTATAGGGCATGAGGCATATATAGCAGCATAAATTTCTGTCCTTTCTTTTTTTATTTTTACAGTGATTAAAAGTAAGCAACAAGCCCCATAATTATCTGAGTAATTAGACTTTCTCAATTAAAAACAAGTGCCGATAAGATTAGCTGGATTTCTAGGTCACTTTATTTTGAAGCATTATTAATTTATCCAGGTCAGAATCTTATATCCAGGGCTATAGACTAGACAGAGAGTTCCTAGTTGTTAAGTTGGATTTTTTTGGTGGTAGTCGGGGAAATCCTATTGAGCAAGGAAATTAATGGGAGGATGCACTTAAAATAATTAGGATAGTGCCTAATGTGTTGTAAACAATATTAGTGGTTATTATTTTGTCAAAACATATTTTAAGTAAGTGTGGAATCTCGGAAATCTTACCCTCAGCTAAAAAGAAACCTTTAATATTGTTTATGGTAAGAATTAAATATTATTTTTCATATATTCTTATTCTTCTTATTACTATCATTATTGTTCCATTTATTTGGGGAAAATGACATTTCCTTTGAGATGGAGAGATTAGAATATCTAAGAAGAAGACCCCTGAATTCAGGACTTTAGCAAAGCAGTTTTCCAAAAGAAATGGAGATATTTTAAACTTTGGAACAGATTATCCCTTTCTATTGGGCAAACTTGTACCACTCCCATAAGTATTTAGATATATAAATGCAAAACAAAGACATTCTTTCGTAAAGAAGAAATTCCAGATGCTTCCATAAGAAGCCAAACTGTTTTGCATACTCATGTAAAGATCCATCATAAGGATGGGAGCAGTTGCTTTCTACAGACAAGCTTTATTATAGAAAGCTTTTGTTTTGTTTTATTTTTCAGTATGGAATTCGACAATCTTATGCCATGTGCATATTGCTGCTTAATTTTCAATGTTGAGGTTTTGTCTGCGTGTGCACGTGTGTTAGCACATAACTAAGCACACTTGCCCATGTGCACACCCATTTAATCACATGAGAAGGAATCCCGGCGTTCTGAAAGGAGATATGCCTCTAAACATTACTGGAAAAGAGATGATGGATGAGACTTGAGCTTGATGTGGTTCGACATAGATTTGGCAGTTGATGCTGTTAATTAAAAAGAAATAATGCAGAATATATGGGATATACTGATTATCGTGTGTTGATGTAATTGCCACATGCCACTGCCAGTTAAGAAATGTGGAGGATAATTTCCCCTGAAAAGAGTAGGGATTTCTACTGCCAAACATCTTTCAAAATAGCGGATACTGGCAAAAGACATAAGGCTTTTGGTCTACGGTGAGGGAAAAAGTTTCTTCCTTGGTGCCTCCTGTGATTCAAGTCTTGAACCCTGTAGAAATGATCACTGCAGGACTACTCCCACTGAGGGCAGTTCAGCTGGCCCTAAAGCTATACAGCAGCTACAACAGACCAGCTAAACTAAGGATTTGGACAGTAGAAAACCCTATAGGAGATGTACTAGTATTTAATTGTTGCTATAAAGATTCCCCCAAACTCACAACTAATGAAGACAGAGCGCACTACATGGGGGGAGGGCGCACCGCTAGCCTTGGCTTGGGCGAGGCAAAGGCATTACTTGCAACCAAAATGTTTGTAACCCCATAATATTCTGAAATAAAAAAAAAAGAAGTCTGACAGAAGAGTCATTAGCTTAACCCGTGTGTCAGCAGGGCTTTGTTCCTTTCTTGAAATTCTAGAGGAGAATCCGTTTCTTTGCCTTTTCTCGCTTTTAGAGGCCTCCTGTATTCATTGGCTGTTGGTCCTCTACCTCCTTTTTCAAAGCAAGCAATAACTGGTGTAATTGTTCTCAAATTGAATCATTCAGATCTACTCTTGTACCTCTCTCTTCCACTTTTAAGCATCCAGGTGACTCTATGGGGCCCACTCAGATAATTGAGAATAATCTTCCTCCTTTAAGGTCAGCTAATTAACAAACATAATTCCATATGTAACCTTAATTCTCTTTTGCCATGTAACATAACATATTCACAGGTTCTAGGGATTAGGACGTGAACGAACATCTTTCGGGAGCCAGCATTCTACCTACCACAGAGGAGTTTAAGCCCAAAGACTTAAAAATAAAAGTCATTATCTAATATGGAGTTTTCACTTTGTCTCTGATGTAATTCTTTCCTGGTATTCCAAGCATTCAATATCTTCATGAACACTAATTATTTTTGTAAAATGGTTATTGTAGTAAACTTGACTAAATTAAAACGACTATTTTAAGCTGATTGGTGATATAAGAATTATGTCATTATTCCACTGATAGGTGGCACAGTAGCTCACACAATTCCAAGAGACTGAAATTTCAAATGAAAGTCATCCTATTCCTCCACTTGTGTGAATTTTACTCCACACAAGGAAATCATTACTGGATAGAAACTGAGAAAAATATTGCTCAGACACACAGTTACACATAATATTTATATTAATATACTATCAGGTTTTTATTCAGCTTTTTGATAGCTGCATCAAAATATCCTTTGTTGCACATTGCTTTTTCCTTGGGGTTTAAAAATGTTTAATAAATCATTTATATTTTCAAGTAATTTTTTAGCATGAGCATTTAGGCATTTTTTAAAGTTTTCTTTTGAAATAAAACTAGTTTTAGATTTTACAGATTATCTGCCATCCAAAATATTTTTGAGAAAATATTTGAATTTTAAGTATTTATCTCAATTTGTATTAAGGTTTAATTATGTGGTCACTTATATTTCATCTAAAAAGGTACTTGTAATATATCTTCTCCTTTATAAGCACCATGATTTTTACATATAAATCATGATCTGTGCATTCATGTACCATACTACTCATAGTGTGCCCATTTACCTAAATTTACCTAAAAAGTAGTGTGTACTATTTGTGAACTCAATAATAATAAAATCTATTAAGACAAAATGTGTTTTATGTTTCTAATTGTAACAGTCATTTTTACCATAAAAATTACCAAAAGGATTTTTCCAAAATTATGTGATCCACCTAGCAAGTACTCAATCTCTTTCTCTTTCTATCAACTCTTGTACCATGTATAGAATTCCCAACTACAAACTAGCATTCTTCTGCTCAACAGAACAATTTGATTCCTTTTATGAGATGTATGTGTTTTTTATTTGTAGATAAAGTTTGATACATTATAGTAGCTTATTCCATAAGAATGTGCATAATTATCAATTAGCTTAGAGATAGATTATTTTATATATTTCTGAGAACCTGCCCGCAGCTTATATATAAATCCTCAGGTCTGTAATTTAGCATACTTAATATTGTAATTTTAAAAATCACCTTAATCAGTATTACTTTATTTAAATGAAGCAAGATAATCAGGAAGACCTTTTTCCAGCTTTGGCAGACAACTAAATAGCCAATAGGATGAATAAAAATAGGAAGCAAAACCAATACTAGGATAATGACCATTTAGTTGCTTCTTAATGTTAATTCTTTGTATTAATCACT
Source organism: Indri indri (assembly GCA_004363605.1). Lineage (NCBI taxonomy): Eukaryota > Metazoa > Chordata > Mammalia > Primates > Indriidae > Indri > Indri indri. The sequence continues at coordinate 52,743 of RJWJ010003866.1, read as the reverse complement.
TAATGTAACTCATCAAGTTAGATGATGAGTGGCTTAAGATGGTGGCTTATCTTATCAGAACTTTAAAATCCTGACTGGTCTTTACGCATATTAATATTAATGACCTTCGCACTTTCATGTAATCTGCTAATTTAAAATCCATGTCTTCAGAAACATTTATTGGGCATTTTACCAAAATTCAGACATTCTTTTATTCAACTACGAACAAGAAAGATCCCTGTACATGAAGAAGTCACCGTCAGTTATACAAATCCATGACCACCTACAGTATTATGATGAGCCAGCAGTATTGTGGTAGGAACAAACTCCACTGGAATATATATCAGAATTTATTCTTTTTTGAAGGTTGGGAGTTTTATATTGTTTTGAATGTCATAGATACAAAGTAAAACATGCTTCTGTTATTATTGTACTAAACAGCATTAAAAAATGCAAGAAAACACCACCAACAAAACAGATATCAAAGACAAAAAACATTGTACTTTACATGTCATACTCTACAGAAATGGTGTCATACTATGCATTTTTATATGCAACTCAAATATACCTGGAACACAGTAGATATTAAGTATTAAATATGTAATTATATGAATTGAGTAACTTGTCATACTCCTTTACCCCTACCTATTCCAGTACTTCCTCTGGCCTTCCTAGTGCCTTTGAATGTGTCAGTTCTCTTCCTGAAACCAAATTTCTGGCCTATACCTACCTTATCCCTCTTATTCTATCTTCCCATGCATTGACAAGATGTACACATGAGCATGTTCACACACACAGCATAATAAGGCAAAACAGCTTACTTTATCTCTCTATCTCAGAGACCAAACTAGCTTAAATATAAGGAGGGACGCTTACTGAAGATTTTCAGATATAGTTAAAGAACATTTGAATCACCTTTGAGAGCCATAAAATTATATGTGTCTGCTTTGCTTTCTCTTTATTCCACAAATATATGGTATTCTCCTCAAAGGATAGCAAGATACCTTAGTTGATATCTTAATACTCTCAGTATTCATGGGGGCTCCCAGATAAGAAAGGAATTTATTAGTGTCCCTTGCTTAATCCTAGTTGCATTTAAATATAAAATAGAAACATAGTAATGTTTTAATAATAAAGACCAATTTTGAATGTATTCTAATGAAAATTATCAAAGTGACCATTTCCTAAGATATATTCAATGTAAGACAGATAATTTCATAGGCCATGCTCTCCATTAATAGTAATGAAAATGGTTTCTTTTCTCCTATATGCATTAGATATGATTAGAAATCATTAGGTTATCAAAGAAAACAAACAGACCTCAAATCCAGTGTGTATAATATAAAATAGCATAAAGATAAAATAAAAGACTAAGAATGGCTTGAATACGTATTTAGGACCAGAGAAACAGGCTATTCTGACAGTGGTTAAATCAACAAAGCATATGGTCTTTCTGGGGCTCAGCTGTGAAATGCAGAGTGAAAGAAAAATATTACAAGCTGTTGGGACAGAAAGTGCTAAGGCCTTGAATTGTGTAAATACCATTCTCAGTAATTGTGTATAAAAGTGAATGAAGTTAGAGCCAGCATGGAAGTACAGCTAGCAGTTAGCAAGCTCTTCCTGTCGTCAAGGAAAGAGATGAGAATGACTTGAACTATGCTGGTATGTATAAAGGTGGAGAGGTATGAATGATTTAGTGATGTACAGTTGGCCCTCTGTATCTGTGGGTGCCACATCACAGATTCAATCAAATGGATCAAAAATATTCGGAATAAAACAACAAAAATAACAATACAAAAATAAGAATAATACAAATAAAAAATACAGTATAACATTTACCTAGCATTTACATTGTATTAAATATTATAAGTAATCTAGAGATGATTTAAAGCATACAGGAAGATGTGCTAAGTTATATGCAAGTGCTATGCCATTTTATATAAAAGACCTGAGCACCTGTAGATTTTGGTATTAATGGTGTTCCTGGAACTAATGCCCAATAGAGAGCAAGGGACAACTGTATTCTGAAAGTATAACCCATAAGGCATCATGATGGATTGAAGTTTTAGAGATGATGAGAATTGGGGAATCAAGATGATTTGTAAATTTTGCTTTGAGTAACTGCATGAACTGATTATGGCACCACTCACCGGTCTAGGGAAAACCGGAAGAGGGTATCTCTATGAAGATATCTATTCAAATAATCATTTGCTTGAGGAACATAAGACAATGCAGAATATTGCAAAAGAATTTCAGTTATAATTTATGCAATTTACATTAAAATTGCTTTTAAAACAACCTTTAAGTTTGAGTCAATAAATTGATAGATTATTTTTTACAAGTAGTCCTAATACTTTGTTTTGTTCGTGTTTAAAGCTGTTTAAATGATCAACTTAAAGTAATTCAAAAGATAGATTTATTATTATGAAGATTACTGATCTAACCCATTAATCTCAATGCAGACAGGGTTGATACACGAGAAAAAAAGAAACACCCCAAAGTCATCCATGTGTTTACAGGACAAATTAAATCATCTTTTAAATAGCCCCAGGATGGTCTCAGCCATTAAAGAACAGAAGGCTAATAAAACAACTGTTCCTACTAAATTGTTTTCTGAGTTTTATAAGTAGATGTCCTCCCTTATATATTTTATTGGCAATATATGTTACCTTTATAGAGAAGCAGATTCTGTATAGCTCTCAAAAAGGTTAAGAACCTGAGATGTATTATAGGGCAATTTTTCTTGTAAATGTTGACTTAAAATAGTTTAAAGACCTTTTTCTCATATTGTAAGTGATTAATTACACTGGGTTTAACTTTTAAAAATGCAGTCCTCGGACCAGGGGGAGGCACACCCATCTGTGCACAAATGTGGATTGTTTAATACAATGACTTTTGCATAAGCTCACTTGTCAGTCCTAATGAACAACTTTATACATGAGAGAAAAAGTCCTGAACTTTTGTTGGAAATTACACGTTAAACAGAAATCAATGATGATCAAACCTTATTTAAAATGGTGATGGGCTTTATTATTTAATAAATTAATTAGCTTTAAAAGAAGTAAGGAAATAGAATAGCAGGTTAGGTTTCTGCTCCAAAATCATCTTCACCATTTATTTATAAATTTATGAATTTAAGTCCAGCAAATAAAATTAGAGAAGTAGAGTAAGGACTATTGTATGGATCTATGGGTTTTGCTTTATTCAACATCCCATGTAAAAAATTATGATGCATCTAAATTTTCACTTGGCATAAACATTTGTACATTTATTAGAATGGGATACTATTGCCAAACATTCTCCATACTTTCAAAATATTTTATTTTTACGTGAATTAATTTGTGGGAATTAGATTACATTCTGTGTTCTACAACAGTTACCTATGTAATTGTTTGCTCATAATGAATTTTCAACTCCTTGGCAGATTCTATATCTTTTTCTTTTCAATGCACTTGGAGTACATAGCACTATTTCTTACATAAAGCTGTCAGTCAGATGAATAAAAGTGCATTTCTATTTAATAAAATGGTGACCCTGAGGCAAAAAATTCAAATAGTTATCCAGTGTCTGAAACAAATTACAATGTATGAGTTAGAAGTAGGGGCTCCAGAATTTCTAGTTTATCAACGATGTGGTTAAATCTACCCACCGAAAAAAAATCTGAGTTTACCCAGCTGCCTACCCAAATGCTTGTGATTTATAAAATCATTAGTTTTTTTTTTTTACTTTTTAGACTAGTCTATATGCATTGAGCAAAGTGCGAAACACTCATATTAGCTAAAACAATAGTGCTGTATAATAATAATGAAATTGGCTTGTATAAGTAACCAATATTTATGTCTGTACAGTAAATTCTAGTTTTAAAAATGTTCACTCTATCTGCAAGATTAAAGTTTGAATTATTCTGGTTTTTCAGTGCCTCTTGATCAATCTGAGGAAAGATTACTTTAAACAGATGAGAACATTCCTTCAAGCACTGGTTACCTCTGAGTGCCATTTTCCTCACGAGTCTATGTCAAGATTAAGGTGAAGAAGGATAGACAAGGGGTGTAATCATTTTATCTTTTGTAATATTTTTGCTTAAAATATACATGTCTACTTAATATGAATACACAGATATTACCTCCTAATAATATATTTATATTATACATCACTGAAATTTTGCTGCAACTAATATTTTAAAACAGGTTTACTTAGTTTATGAAAATTTAAAGATTAATTACTTATCTCCTAGTTCCTTAATATTCTATATTTTTTGCTTAACTTTTTCTAATTTTTCACATGCAGCTCTTATATGTTTTGGTAGAAGAAAAACTGGAAGTACAATAATAGGGAGAAAATTACATAAAATTATTTTATTTTTATCCAGAACCTTTTATCTTACTCATTTTTATATTTGTTATTATATTTTAAAATGGGTAAAATGTGTCCTCATTTTCAGTCTTTTAAAACCTATCTTATGTATTAGGTTTCTCCAAATACCCAAATGATCAGTGATCATTATTGTTTGAAACTAGTCTTCCCCATTTCCTGATATCTATTCTCAGGCTTTCTTTGATTAACAACTACTATAATATCATGGTCTCCTGTTAGGTTTTAGCTAAAGTGAGGCGAATTTACCAAGGACTTCACCATGTACTCTTGCCTCTTGAACAGGAATAAATATATATTTATATATATTCCACTTATTAATAAAGCAGTTTTTAAATCACTTTTCCAAGACATTCACTCGCCCAACTGATTCTACACAGACCTACGTTATCAATTGCCTCAAATAATAAATCTGTGCAAAGAAATGTGCCATATTAAGAAAGAGATATTCAAGCCTAGGTAAAATGCATATTTTTGCTTAGTTCTTCTTAGTATAATAGCCCTGTCCTTTTCTTTTTTTTTAATCTATGTGTGACTCAAGGTGGGATTTCAATCTAGATAAGAGATATTCACATCACAAACTGATAGACAAAATATTTGAGATAGTGAGATGTTTTGATGCTTTTGCCATCTCTTTCTATTTCTAGAGTTAACAGAGAGAGAGAGAGAGAGAGAGAGAGAGAGAGAGAGAGAGAGAAAACATGAGCAGGAGAATATATTCATGACTGGTTAGTGTTTCTATTTGATAGCTGTGGTGTGACTTGGATAGAATGCCATATTTACAAGATTTGTAAACATCCTTCTACTTTGATTAATTATGTAATGATTTTCTGAAGGAAACATCATAGTAAAAAGACAGAATCCAGTTTCTCTCTTAGTTTGGCTCCAGTTTGCGTGACTTTTGCATTTATTTTCAGCACATTTTGAATCAACTGATTGATATACATCCAGTTAAAAACAGGAAACATAGCCTTGTAATAAAATGAGTAACCTTTCAATTAATATTAAAGATACATTCATGGAAGAGGAGAGTAATATTCTTCAATAAGATTATGTTCTGTAGCATTTACAAACAGGGAATCTTAACTCCAACTCAACTTGCTGAGTAATGTAGGAAAATTATGTAAACTCTTTAGTTGCAAATGAGCACAATAATGGGATCTACTTCCTAGGGTTCTTGTGGGAATAAAATGAAATTATAAATGTAAAGTGTTAAGCACTGTGTCCAGCACTTAATAAATGTTAAGTAAATATCACACAAGATCACATCAACATTTCTATGCAAAAGCTACTCCTGGTTTCAGAAGTTGAGAATTTTTCTGAGATTTTGGGAACCATTTCAACCACTTCTACAGTGTTGAAAAAAGTATGGTTTCAGGAGAAAAGCTAGTTATATTTTTGCAAGTATACTAATTAGTGTCTTACAAATACTATGACAATTATAAGAATAAGGTATTATAATTATGAGTGAGCCTTCAGGAGACTCTTACTAGAAATCTACAGCTTAACCATGACCACTGTGACTGTGTGTGTGTGTGTGTGTGTGTGTGTGTGTGTGTGTGTGTGAGAGAGAGAGAGAGAGAGAGAGAGAGAGAGAGAGAGAGAGAGAGAGAGAGAGATCACCACTGAGGAATTTAAGATACAGATCAAATCTATTGTGAAAACTAGATTATATTCTGGATTTCAAGGATGCCAAAGACTACCAGCCACAACTCCAGCTGTGAGCCAACAATATCCCTCAGACCAGGAACCTGGGATGAGTGGGAAGGTCACAGGGAAAACAGTAAGACTTTGAATGGGAAATAATAGCAGTATCCCCTTATCCATGGGAGATGTGTTCTAAGACGCCCAGCGAATGTCTAAAACCACAAATAACACAAAACCCTATATATACTGTTTTTCCCATACATGCATACCAATAATAAAGTTTGATTTATAAATTATGCACAATAATAGCTTAACAACAATTGCTAATAGTAAAATAAAATAAATGTAACAATATACAGTAATAAATGTGTGAATGTGGTCTCTATTTCTCTCTCTCTCTCTCTAAAAATATCTTATTGTGGGCTGGGTGCAGTGGCTCATACCTATAATCCTAGCACCCTGAGAGGCCAAGGCAGGAGGATCTCGTGAGCTCAGGAGTTTGAGACCAGCCTGAACCCTGAGCAAAAGTGAGACCCTGTCTCTACTAAAAATAGAAAAAATTAACAGGTATGGTGGGGGACGCATGTAGTCCCAGCTACTTGAGAGGCTGAAGCAGGAGGATCGCTTGAGCCCAGGAGTTTGAGGTTGCTGTGAGATAGGCTGACGCCATGGCACTGTAGCCTGGGTGACAGAGTGAGACTCTGTCTCAAAAAAAAATCTTATCTCAGCTATTTTTGGACCATGGATGACCGTGGGTAGTGGAAACCGGGGAAAGTGAAACCATGGATAAGGGGGGATTACTGTATTCAATTTGGAGAAAGTCAGCATTTATCCTAGAGGCAGGCAAAATAATTAGGAAGATTACATCTCCCTAATTAAGATAATTTATTGGAATAGAAAAGGAACTAACATATAATTTCTGCAACATTCCAGGCATTTGACATATGTTTTAGCTACTGTTTCTGAGCCCATATTGCAGGCCAAATACTTACAGATTTTACTTAACTTATTCTTTGCAGTAACTGTAGGAGGTGGATATTATTATTTCTGCATGTGACCAAAACTGAGACTCAAAAAGTTTTCTAATGACATAAAACTAGTGAAAGGCAAAAATTAAATTTCAACCCAAGACTAGTTGATTCTGTGAATAAAAGTCAAAATTAGGCCTGGCTTAATCTAAGCTTGCCAAGGAAACTGATCACAGTATCTTGTTTTCTTAGAGCTACTTAATTAAAAATTCTGATAATTGTGGAATTTTGTACCTCTGTTATTTGCTAGTGGGTGAGGGGGTTATGAAGTGATATATAGGCCTTTGTCCTATGTGACTAGAATAGTATTGAATACTGGTAGGAAAACGAGGTTGCAATTTCTTCATACCAAGTGGCCCACATTGATCTTGGCTTTTGTTATCAGCAGCCACATGGATCCTATTTGGGTGAGAGGCTAATGAAACTGTGTATTTTGGTTACTTCTTGGCCACCCAAATGAGATAAAGATCCATGTCAGTGTACCTCCTGCCTTGTATCTTTCTAGACAGCTAAGTAAATGTAATTTTACTTTTTATTTATTTTTATTTTTTTTACCACTCGTCCTCATTCTTCTGAGTAAATGTAGTTTCAGATTAAATTCTATTGCATCTGTGAGTAAAATTGCCAATTTGATCCCCTCACAACTACAGTGGTAATGCAGGCTCCAGAGTCCATTATGTCCTGTCCTTAAAAGTCACATATCTGGCTGGAATAGACTATTTAGCAAAACTAATCCTAGACAAATGGCTTGTGAGTAAATCCAACCTATTTGTGGCATTACTATTAGAGATCATGAAGTTAACTCAGCCATTTGCTTATTTCGAATGAATTTATGGGATCACAAACTTATAATCTGCAAACTATTATTTTATTGCCATGTTTATTTGTTTCTTTATTTGTCCTTTATTATCCTTTAGTTACTAAAAAATGCCTCTGGAATAAGAGGTCTTTATCTGCTGTGCTAATTAAAGATATTTTTATTGGCTGAGAAAGGCATCATCAAACCCCTGACGACAGGACATGGTGATGTTAATTAGGATCAAGGTGGGAGAGGAAGGCAAAAAAAGAAATAATAAATAAAAGAACAAAGAGTCAGGGGCCACCTCTGCACACAGCTCCTTTCACCTGGACAACCCTTTAGTGAAATCAGTGTTTGAGTGAGAGCACCATTCTATCACAAACGTGTCTGTGAAGTAATAAACAGAGGAAGGGATGGAGGGAGAGAGAGAGAACTGTACAGATAGGAGATAAGGCAAGTCCCTCAATCCTAAAGAAAACGTTTTGGTGGCCAGTCTTATGTGACAGCTAGTCTATTTCTATTTTAGCTGGTGGATGAACCATTTCTCATTAACGACAGTACTGTTAGCAATAAGCAATGCTCCAGTAACTGAAGATTTGAACAGCAGGCTTAGTCACCTCTTAAGGAAGAAAATGCTAGAGGTCTGAACAAACCCCGACACAACAGAGTCTGGGGTTTATCCTCTAAAAAGGCATATCTCGTGAAAACAATTGCCTTATTGTGGTTGTTTCTACCTTAGCTGCAGGATATTCTCACTAGGTGAGCTTTTAAAAATTGCTTTTATCAGGGCCCTACCTTAGACCAATGAAATAATCAGAATGTCAGCTCCAATCCCAATGTTTTCATAAAACTTGCCCAGTTGATTTTATCAGACAGTCCCATTAGAAGTAACATGGACTTTGAAAAGAGATAAACCTGCATTTTATTCCAGTTCAGTTATCTATTGGCCATCGATCTTGACTTTAACAAAATTCTCTAAGTCTCAGTTTTTCCATCTATAAAATAAGGATAAACTGTTCTGGAATTATTATGTACAAGAAACAGGAAAAAATATGTGAATTACCTAGAACATAGTTGTCCTACTTAAATTTTAGCTCTCTTTTACCAATAGAAATTTTGCAAAGTTGAGTTTATATCACTGATGATAAATTAGAAAAATCTTTTGAGGGGAAAACTGTGCTTTGATTTTAGGTAAAAATTTATTTAGCAATATTGAAATAATATCTTACAAGAATGATATTACAGAACAATTATTTCCAAAAAGTAAAATCACTGGGTTTCAATCACCTTATTAAATCTTAATAGTATATAAAATTCTCAACCACTTAATAACTATAATAGTTTTCTCATCTGGCAAATGGATATCATATAATCCACTAACCACACAAGTTTGCCTATGACAATAAACCTAAGAACATAGTTTATCATTTAAAAATACAATCACAGGACAACTGTAAAGCTTCAGGTCTCCTTCTTCAAGGACTAAATTCTGTTGCTATGAGAATTAAATTACTCTGTCATAAAAAAAATATATGCCCCAAACTAGTATGATTTTTCTAGTACTAAGTTTTAAGATTTTTAGATATTCCTTTGCAGGTCTGTGATATCTCTTATAATTATTTATCAAACACAATTAGTTCCATTTTGAAGACAGTGAAATGAATAAAAATGTAAATTCTCAGCAACATACACTTTACTTTCAATCATTATCATTTACTTAAGTAAACCCACATAGAAAAATTTAAACTATTTATACCATTTAATCTCATTTGCCATCACTATTTAAATACTCAGAATGCTTCTGCTTAAACCAGTATCATTCTGTGATAAGAAATACAGATATCATCTATGGAATATTTTCATGAATCAAACTTACTAATATCTCATTTATTCATTCATAGCTGAGTTTTACTAAAATCAATAACAAATGATCAATTTTTTCTAATATATATTTTTAATAGTCTTACGAGTTCATTATGATGATATACATAGGGATACCATTCACAAAATACCTATTATATGCCATTCAGCATTGGAATCTGGTGGCTACATTTCCCATTTTTGAAATAATTTATTGATGTCTGATCATTCATTCAAAAGTCATTTATTGTTTACATATAGACCAAAGATGTTATGTTTCCCCCGCTTAAAAAAAAGCTGCATAAAGAATCTTGATAATGTGAATGAAAGATTCCCAGTTATCTAGGCAAGGATTGTATTCAAATGTTTCTGAACAAATTTAGTATAGAACCTCATTCGCAATGCAAATCTTAAATCACATGACTGGATTATAATTCATTACTTAAATTCCCTATTCCAGTAAGAAACTCTATTGCTTAATTATAGCATATTCATTTTATTTTAGCAAGGAAACTCCTAGGAGAGATTAAAAAGTATAAATTGGCTGACTGTTTTATATAAGTCAAAATTGTGATAAATCATAAAAGAATGTGAAATGTTAGTAGAAAATACCAAATTTTGGTATAAAGTATCAATTCAGGCCGTGCACACACGCAGATATCATATTTAGTGTTTTGCAGGTCTCTTTGTTGTCTAAGTGAGTGAATTTGGGACAGTTACATCCAATTATTTCAGTCATCCAAACAACTGAAATGGATAAGGAGAACAAAAATAGCTTCAATTTATTAGCAATTGGCTCAAATTGTCCTGAAAATATTCAGTTTTTCTATGGTATCTGAACTGAGAATAATGTAGAAGACAGGACATCAAAAGGAAACAATGAATTCTCTTTCTCTCTCTCTCTCTCTCATCCCTTTTCTGGCTTTTCAAGCTACTGGGAAAAAATATGTGTTAACATATTTATGTCTTTCAATTTCTGTTGTGACAAACAATTTAAAAGCTCCCCATCATGAAACATGAAATTGCTACATTAATATATTAATGTTAATATAATCTATACCACAATATTAAAATATCTGTATCCTCATTTTATATTAATATATTTGTATTCTAATATTGGTAATTTTTTACCCATGTAGAAAGTTTTTATTTCTTCATCTACATATTACTTTCATGTACAAAATTCTACTTCATTTTTCCTTAAAGATTTATTTTCTATTGTAGCAATGATGGATCTGAGGATGCCTCCAGATACTCTGATACAGTCTTCTTTAACTCAAATGCATTAAAGTATATTAAAGTGGCAATGGATAGTCAAGGCTAATCATGCAATGTGTCTGGTGATGGATAAGAGAAGTGTAAAAAAAAATAAGGTTCAGGATAAATCTAAAAATAGTCAAGGATATTCTAATAAGTACCCTTGCTTCAATGATATACAGGTTAGGAATGTTAATCACATTTCTCTGTATTTCTGCATTGGCCATCAGTTTTTCTAAAGCTCATGATGTATCAACGATAGTCTGCTCTAAGCAATGCTAATAAAAGTATATATTTAAATTGTTTAACACAGTGTTTTCCAAATTTCCTTGCTAAAATGTTGTGCTAAATATACATTAAGCAAATGAGGTGGCAACACTAAATCGACTACTGTACCCCTTTCCTTTGCTAATACAATAATGCCATCTCTAATTTTTTCATTTCAACTGCAGTCCACTGAAGTTCAAAATTAAAGAAATATTTTCATTATTATTACATTTAATGCTATTAAATGATATAATTTGGTTTCAATGATGAAATTTTAATGTTTTCTAAAAAGGAAACCCTGGAAAAAGTAGTCTCCTGCTGATATAATAGGGACATTATTTTGCTATTACCATATCTGCATAAGCAGATGATTCTTTCTATTTTGAATAGCAGAGTAACTAGACTAAGAACTTTCCTCTGAAGAAACTTGAAATTTAGATTTAGATAATAACTTGTACTATATTTAAAGACATCAGAGATAATGATATATATCAATAATAGTAAAAGGTACTAAGTAATATACATTTGGAACAGGTTACTTTGTCATCAAAAAGGCAATGACCATTTTTATTAAACATATGTGCTAGTAAAATATTTTTAAAAATATATGGGATATCTGGGTCTTCCTCATAGCTCAAAAGGCACTGTTTGTTATACTGCTTATCTCCCCATTGGTCTACCTTTCTAATGAATTCTTGTTTCTTTGACTGACACAAGTGGCATGCAATAAGTCTGTAAACTAAAAGTACAAATGGCAAATTGCAAATATATATATATATGTATATATACATATATATGGGAAAAAACATTTTGCATTGCAGAGAGTTTGGCTCTAAAGAGTCTGAGATATTTATAGTAATAATGTCTAGTTAAAATGCTATACATTGAAAAAACACCAATATATTTTAACCTCATTATATTTTCTGAAAACATGGGTATTCTACAATGGGTGCTAGAAAAAAATCAATCTAAATGATATGAAATGAGTGTTCATATTCTAAAACATTTCTAGTTATTTAAGTTAATGATAATTCTTCTCAGTTGGGATGGTTTTACTCTTTCAATTTTAACTCGTATAAACTACTTATTAATCTTTCTTGTCCTTATGGTTTCAAAATGTGATGATTGGAACAGAGATGGAAGAAAGTAGAAACAGCTTTTGTTCAAACAATTGATATCAAACCCAAAATAAGAAGCCTTAAAGACTGTCTTCTTTTTTGTATCAAATACTATATATTTTTCCTTGATTACTTTTTTAAAGATTAAAAACCCGCATATATGCAAAGTTAAGTCTGAGACCATTCACCTCAGGAGTGAAACTTCCAATAGGCAGAGCTAATTCTTGGAATAGAAGACTTTAAAAACCACTGAAAAGTGATATCGGGATTGGCCACGCAGAAAATAGAATCTGTGTCACCATCCTCATGAAGTCAAAATGAAGTGGATTAAAACTAAACTCTAATTGGTTTGTAAATGTCATTTTGAGGATACAAAAATTTCTCCCAAGTCCTAGTGTTCTTTCTTTGTTAGTCAAATTTGACTGTCATTATTCATTTTTGATATAAAGTTACCCTAGTAAATAAGTAAAGACATTTCCACACTGTATTGCATATCCCAAATGGAAATGGCTTTCTACAGTAATATGCAAAAGTCATCTAGAACAGGCACAATGTCTTACTCTTGATTTTCTGATTTCTCTAAAGACAATATCTTCACTATGTCATTCACAAGGAAAAGCTGACAAAGCATTCTCTTAACATAGACAGTTTTTCGTGAGTTGGAAAACAAATCAATTTGTTTGAAACTCAGGGAGGCAAACAATATATATGAAACCCACAATGCATGTGCACTATATATCTTACAGAGAAATCATGAGAGAAAGTAAATTGTCTGATTCACAATAAATATATATTTAAGAAGATAAACCTTTTATAGCTATAAACATAAAAACACATAAATTATTAAATAATTTTACCCTAGATATACTTATTTTTGCATATGTTAAGATTTAAGGGCCGGGCGCGGTGGCTCACGCCTGTAATCCTAGCACTCTGGGAGGCCGAGGCGGGCGGATCGTCCTGAGCTCAGGAGTTCGAGACCAGCCTGAGCAAGAGCGAGACCCCATCTCTACCAAAAATAGAAAGAAATTAATTGGACAGCTAAAAACATATATAGAAAAAATTAGCCGGGCATGGTGGCGCATGCTTGTAGTCCCAGCTACTCGGGAGGCTGAGACAGTAGGATTGCTCGAGCCCAGGAGTTTGAGGTTGCTGTGAGCTAGGCTGACGCCACGGCACTCGCCCCAGGCAAGAGAAGTGAGACTCTGTCTCAAAAAAAAAAAAAAAAAAAGATTTAAACACACTAGAAACAGCTCCTGGAATTGCTTATACTGATACCTATTGCTTCTCATTTTAAAAGGCAATTCCACTTAAAACCAAACCTCAGGCTTCAACATACCAGCCAAGGCCAAACAAAGCATGCCAAAGTCTATATATGCAAGATATGAAAACTTCCAATGTTTCCATGACTTTCTAATTTATAAAGCAACCTGATCAACAAAGCACAATGTTTAAAATTCTAAAAGTATTATGTGGCACATATTTCATAAGACAAATATAGCTTCAATTCACCAATAATAAAAAAAAACCCAAAATACAAAACAAAGTGTTTCATTAACCTCCTAAGGGGCATAATAGATTTGAAATGAAAGTATCCTTGGAAAATAGCTGACATTGTCATACATAAAGAACCGATATTTGGTTAAATAAAAATATGGACTTCTCAAAAGTAATTACTACACAGAAAGAAGTTCATGAATTTCTCCTGTTAAATCCATTGAAGACAGTGTTCTGAGATTTCAAGAAATGGTATTCTGTCTTTTGTGACTAACAGATCCGTAAATAAAAATCTTTATGATTTAGTTAATATTTATTTTTTCTTTCAATCATCATTGATATCTTTTGAAAAATATTGAGCAAAAATTTATAAATGTATATTTGGATATTTCCCTAACACACTGGCAGACAATGACAGGTATTTAAAAATATAACACAAGATTTATTCTGAATGCTCATCTTCTTGACAGCCATAAGTAAACTTAATAAACCTTTTTAGGAGACAGAATGCTCTTTCAGTTGGAAGCAGTCTATAAATAGAAAGGGTTTTCAGATCTAAGATTTTATTGGCAAAATGGGACCATAATCAGTGGTTGAGTCTCTATTAATCAGCTAATATTTCATATTATATTTGGTTTATTTTGAATTGTTCAAGTTTGAGTATAATGGTGCTCCTTTCAGTGATACAATGTATATTTAGACATGCACTTTCTATTTAAGCGAGCATATGAAGTTAGGTATATATGACTCTTTTATATTGTAAAATCTATTATTCATGTAACTGCCTTTCTCTGATTACAGGCTTATCAATCACTCTGATTATGATGTGGATGCCTATCTAGGTACCCCTACTTCATTGATTCAAAGGAAGACTTGGAAACCATTTTATCACTTAATAAGAAAAAGATCTATTTTACCTACTCCTACTATTTTAGACAGGATAGAAAACCCACAGGATAAATTGAGTATGAAGTCCAGATAACAGGAACTGATCACCGCATGTGGATTTAATAATTAAAAAAACATATTAACAGGCTTATACTTTAAATTTATATACTATAGATCTTATCCACAGGGGTTGGAATCCATATTGTCATTGGAACTGCCCTCTCTACCTCACTGGAGTAAGAGAAAACACATGAATCTAGACTAGGAGTAAATAGTGAGGTAACCCTTCCCTATGACACAAAATAAGGACATATGATTGAAATGATTTCTACCTTAGAGCTAAAAACTGGGACAGAGGGATGTTGATAATTTATAGAAGCAACAAGAAGAGGTTGTAGCAGTCAGTGCTCAGCCATGCATTATCCAAAGGGAAGAAACGTTTCTAATAAACTTAATCTGATTCCAACCTCAAATCTCACATTTGTGTTGTTATAATTTGCCTTTCCAAGTACATTTGCTTACCAAGAGCAATATATTGGTCTATTAGATAGGAGCACTCCTGTTCTTATGATAAAAATCTCATCTAAAAGTACTCAATTTTCATTTTGATTTATATCATTTTTTAAGCATCTTTAAAGTTAACTCCCCCTCCCTTCAATATGGATTTGCTAGATGATCTGAGGTAATCAGGCTTCTGGGTCTGCAATACTGAGAACGAAATTCTGGTTGATAAAAAATTCACCAGCAAAAGGCTATCTTCAGAGTGATTTCTGAGGTTTTCCTGATGGGACCTACCACGACTACCCAAGGATTTGTTTTGGAATTCCAAAGATCACTGAATTATCAGCTTCTATTATATCACAGCTTCTACCAAAATATCAGCTTCCATTATATTGCAGACATCAATTGCACTAAGTCTGCTTCTCCAACTTCTCTTTTCACAGTGTGGTAAAGCTTTAAAAGAAAGTGAGAACGGAGCCTGCAGTTTCAAAGTTGGTACACCAGAAAACATGCCTCATAGGCTGGAAGAGTAGAAGTCAGAATGTCATTATCCCTATAATCTACATATCTGGAAGGTATGCCTATGTAGCGCCAGAGATAAGGATCAAAGTTATTTAAGTGTAATATAATAAAAATATAAATAAAGTGATGCCTGTCAACTAAAGAAGCATAAAATGATATAATCACCCAATGGAGGATCTCCCCAGAGTGACAAATTATACTAGAAATAGTGCCAAGAATAGAGTTCCTGATTAAATAGTAAACCATGTTGCCTTTTAGAGTATATGAATGAAATTGGCAAGAGTAGCTAATTAATTATAGCTGATTAGTCTATCAAATATCTTGGTAGAATAAGTAAAACATTAACTTTTTATAATTATTTGGAGTCAATGTACTCCAAATGCAGTATGCTTCATCCATGAGATGTATATATTCTAAAGGCTTGTTACTAAAATCAAATAGGACTATTCATGATACTGCAAGAAGGCAACATTTTAAATATATGTAGAATATAGGAAAAGATAAGATACATAGTTTGTATCTTGTGTTTAGTAAGTGGAAAAGTCGAGTCTGACATAAAAAGCATTAAATTATATTAAAAATGGTAGTAGTCCAAAAATGTACCAACCTTCAGGATCAAGTAGTTTTTCTATGCCTAATTGATATTTTGCGATGTTGAATGCATGTTCCAGTCGTTGTGTGGCTGACTGCTGGCAGACCACACTATTCCAATCAAACAAGTCTGGCCTGAAACACATACATACACATACACAAAGACAAATATAAATCAATCGAGAATGTTCCATGGGATTCACTTCAATTCTGAATTTTGATTGACAACCCACACCCAATAGTCCTTAAAAGTTGAATGTTACTCTTCATTACCCCTCAATAACATTTCCCATAGAAACAAGTCACAATTTTAATTGAAAATTCTCATGGTGTATACTTTAAATATATGTAATTTTATTTGTCAATTATACCTCAATAAAGATGGGGGGGAATCCTAAAGAAAACAAAGAACTATTCTACCTTATTCAAGCCACAAAAATGTATTGATCTCATCCAGTCTCATGGATTTGAGTGCCAGCCACTTACTGGTAATTCCCTATTGTATAAGCCTAACTCAGACCTCTTCCCTGAACTCTAAACTCTAGATTTATCTGTCTACTCAATATCTCCACTTAGTCATCACAAGCCTCGAGTGTCCCAAACCGAGATTCTGACATGTACCCTCATCACACTCCCCAAAACCCATTGACTTCTCTTGCAGTTCTCCTTTCTTCAACAATGAATGACAAGTTCAGACTTGCAGTTACTCAGCTGAAAATCCTTGGAGTCATACTTGATAATTCTTTTACTCCCACACAACACTTCATTCAAAATATTTGACCAGAATTTGACCACTTCTCATTATCCTCACTGCCATCACTCCAGTCCAAAATACCATTTTATCTTGCATGGAATATTGCAATAGCCTCCTAATTGCTCCCCCTTCTCTTGCTCTTGACCTTGCTAAGCAGTGTTCAAGAGAGCTGCTGGAGTGATCTGTTAAAATATGTTTTCTCATATCTGTCGTCTCAAATCCCTGCTATAGGGAGAGTAAAAATCACACATTTAACATGGTCTGGCTCCCTGTTAACTCTCTGATTTTATTTCTTGCCTCTCTCTTCATATTCCACAAACAGGATAGATAGTTTCCTACATTTGCATTTGTTGGAGTTCTCTTCTCCCAGACATGGACGTGGCTCACTCCTCCACTTCCTTAGAGTCTTTACTCAAAAATCACATTATTCATGAGTCCTTTCTCGCCCAATCCCTATCTAAAATTGCATGCCCCAAATCAAACTTATACATACTTATTTTCTTTTACCTGAACTGCTTTATAGTATTCTCACTAGCATTTATTACTATTTAACATATTATGTAATTTAGGTAAACTTATCTCTTTATCTATCTCCTCCACTAGAATGTAGAATATAGAATATTTTTGACAGATTCGTTCACTGCTAGAAACCCAGCCTGGCACATATAGGGGTTCAATAAATATTTATCAACTGCATGAGAGAACAGATGAGCACATCCTATACAAATATCATTTTACTTGATAATAGAGAAAACACAAAGGAGTGTAAGAGGCACTTCATATAGGGATTTTAAATCTAATAAGGAAGAAAAATGCAGAAGCCATAATGAGTTAATTAAAATCTCATTTAAAAGTTAAATGTGAAAAAACACACATAATAAGATAAAAGGTATTTTAAAATCTGAAGAGGTCAAGAACATTTTTGGAGGCTAAAGGGGATATTAAATAGTGGCTTGGGTTTCAATTAAGTATTTGAGAACAGAATTCTATGTTGTGTGAATATTTGAGAATCAAAGTTTTTAGGGAAGAAAAAAGCAAAACATGCCCAGGTAATCAAGACTTCACAGGCCTGGCTCCATTAGGAGATTCCAAGTATCAACTAGTG
Source organism: Indri indri (assembly GCA_004363605.1). NCBI lineage: Eukaryota > Metazoa > Chordata > Mammalia > Primates > Indriidae > Indri > Indri indri. Next base: position 34,559 of record RJWJ010003866.1, on the reverse strand, counting down.
GGAGATAAGGTTAGGAGAAGGAATCTGGATGAATTTGCACAAGGCCTTGGTTGTTCAGGAATTCAATTTATCCCAACAGCATTGGAAATCATTAGCATAGCAGTTCTTCACCTTCTCTGGATCACGGACACCTTTGAGAATCTGATGAGAGCTATTTAGCTACCCAGACAAATACCTATCCATGACTGTAAATAGAATTTACATACATTTTTTATTTCAAACTATTATGGGAGTACAAATGTTTATGGTTACATAGATCGCTTTTGTAAAGCTTGAGTCAGAGTTAAAAGTGTGCTCATCACCCACATAGTGTTCATTGTACCCATTAGGCAGGTTTTCACCCATCCCCTTCTCTCCCCTTCCCTCTGTTTGATTTCCATTGAGTTTTACTTCCCTGTATGCACATGTGTGCTCATCAGTCAGTTCCCATTTATAGCGAGTACATACAATTTTGGGACATTTGGATTTGTCAATGGATTCCTGCTTAAGAACTCATGCTATGCAATGGAAGAAATTACAAAGGTGGGTTAACTGTTATTTTCTAAGACCATAATTCAAAATAAAGTTACAAATTTATTTGTCATTTCCATTTCTTTAGTTGCTCATACCGTAATTAATACACCAGAATTTTGTACACTTATTAGGGAATCTATCCCTCCTAAGTGTTCCAAATTACTCCAAACAGCTAACAAATCTTTTGGAACCTAAAATACGTATAAATTGGGAAAGGCTTCTAGTTGTGGGAAGAATGTAAGAGATAAATAATTAAAGTCTAGACTAACTAGAGGGCTTTTAACCTCACTATACAACCTCTCCCCCATCTTCATTTCTTTGTCTCTAGGCAATGTGAGTGGAAAAAGAATATAGGTAGGTCCATATGGGAAACTAGTTTTCCCACCTAGAATACAGTAAACAAGGTTAAATGAGTATGATGAGAAAAAAAAAAAAAAAGAGAGAGAGAGAGAATTGCTTACCCATTCTTACCATTTTCCATTCTATTCTTCCCCTTCCTCTTAGCCACTAACTAACCACTGGGTGTGGGGATACGATACCTAAGTCATATAATTTATAATACTTGAGCTTCAGCATTCCCATTTAAAAAGGATTGTACTGAATGGCCTTTGAGGTCACCTCTAGCATTAAAAATGAATCTAATTGTTTCAAATCATTAAAATTAATTAACATTTTAAATATCTATATTTTTTTAAATTTCAGAATATTACGGGTCTACAAACACTTTGGTTACATACATTGCCTTTGCATCGCCCAAGTCAGAGCTACAAGTGTGCCCAAACTCCACACATCATGTACTGTCCCCACTAGGTGTGAATTTACCCATCCCCTCCTCCCCCTCCCACCTGCCTGATGCCCTAAGGATGTTACTTTTGTATGTGCACATAAGTGTTGATCAGTCAGGACCAATTTGATGGTGAGTACATGTGGTACTTGTTTTTTCATTCTTGTGATACTTCAATTAGAAGAATGGGCTCCAGCTCTATCCAGGATAGTTTAAGGGGTATTTGTTCATTATTTTTTATGGCTGAGTAGTACTCCAATCTATGATTTTTAAATACATAAGAAATGTAAAACTAACCCACTGTAGAGGAAAGCTATATAGCTTTGTATGCTAACCTAGACCATAATTCATAAATAAGAACATGCAACCAGGGATCGTCAGACTTTTAATGACATGGACATCATGACTAGGAGAGCATAAATTTAAATTCTGGCTCTACCACATATTAGCCAAATGGTCTTAGGTAAATCATATAACCTCTCTTTGGCTCGGTTTGTCAATTTTTGAAATAGAGATAATGATGGTATGCATATCATGAGAAACAGGATATTTTAAAATAGTTTGACAAAATAATAATTGTTTAAAAACATTGTCTCCTAATACTTTGTTCTAAGGTTAATTGTAGTTATATAACAACAATGATGTATTTTCAACTTACCGACTCAATCTAAGAACACCTATCCTTACAGAACAGGTATAAACGTCACGAACATTGTTGATGCAAGAATAATAATATAATAACAAAATCAGAGGTGAGGAAGAGAGAAGAAAGGATAAATGTGATGATTTCCTTATTGTCCATGTCATATAGTTAACAGTTCCTTTCTGAACTTGATGAAAACAACAAAAAAAAAGAGGTACACTGATGCCATTTAAAGTAATAAAGGTGAAAGTTATAAAATTATAAGAATAAAATGATTATAATGTAATCAATAAAATTGATAAATAGATGAGGGTGACAGGTAATATCCATGGGCTTCCTATTGAGGAGAAAAGATATATACTATCAGAAATTGATTTATCAAGAAATAAAAACCTATAATCCATATCATTATGATAATCATCAGAAAAAAAGTCAAAGTATCTGACAGTGACTGCATCTAAGGAGTGGAATGTGATGGGCTAGGGTAAGAGTCATGAAGACACATTTTGTTTCTTTTTTTCCTTTGCCTTGGGCTCTAATGTCTGATTTTTTTTAAACTATGTGTTCTGGCAATAAATTAAAATAAGGAATTAGGAACAGAATTTAATCGTAACTGTACAGTTTTTGCAAATTTATGTGTATATTTTGAGCATATTTTAGTTAATTGAGTTTTTCCACAAAAGCAGAATCTGGCTTCCTTTTAATAGCACTGTAGTGGACTTTGTGTTTTAATGAAAAACTTTTAATTTCCAGGGACTTTGTCAATTTCTGTGCTCTATATTAATTACATGCCTTTGTTCTATATAGCTTAGTCACTCAATTATTGAAATCAGGACACCTCGTGACATTCCTAAGTGTACCAATGACAATCACTTTGGAACAGAAAGTTCAACCATTTTTTTCTTTAGATAAATAATGTGAACATCTGCCAAATACAAAAAAAAAAAACGGGGAAATGATTCATGAAAGAGCATTAAACAACTGAGAGGAACCTCTTGAAAAGTAACCATGTAATGTATAAACAGGTAGTTACTGATGATTCATTCAATATGTCAGGAAAGAATATGTAAATGAGGATATTATGAGAGAGAAAGAGTGGGTCAGGGACAGATGTAGCAGGGCAATCTAGATATGTATGCTGTACTACCTCCAAATATATTCAGATCATTAAACAGAATACTAACAAATGTAGGGCATGAACATGCTTGCAGGATCGAAGTCTTCCACTTGAAGGGACAATGCTAAAGAGCCAACAAAGACCTCAAATCCTGATCCTCAGTATTTTTGTTCATCTGCAAATGTGCACACGAACAGCAAGATCAATATTTTCAGGCCCTTAGTGTGATGCATGTGGCTGCATAAATGAGCACTGCCTTATGATGCAGAATGAATGTCTCTATCCCTTCGCATCTGACTGTACTGAAGCTGTGGAAAATTTTTCTTCTGTCATACATATGGAAAAAAAAACAATGTTAACATGGATTAACGTGCCTACTGAATGTTAGTCTGCCTTATTTCTAAAATCAGGGTGCTGAGTAATTCACCTGGAAATCCAATCTCGATGGGGTTAATTAAACCCAGCTGGAGCAAGGAACCTGACAAAGATGCTTATTTAAGAGAGTGTTTGCTCTTGGATTGAGCTTTACTATGAAGAAAAACTGTATTCTGAGATTTTCTAGAAGCAAGATTGGCATAGGAATTTGTTAGACTCCTCAAAATTGAAAAATGAAACTGAGAAAAGATAACTTGCACTGAAAATCAGGGAAGATGCAGTCCAGTGGCATTTTAAACTGTTAATTAAGGCAATGCATTTATCCCTGGGTTGGGTGAAACAGGAACTAGGAAGACCAAAGTAGATATTCCTTAGAGTAAATATACTATATATGATATGTATGTGTGTATATGCACACATTTATATATATATATATATAGCATATATGGTATAGTATAAATGGTGAAGTATATATATTGTATAGTGTATCTCATATAGTATGTACACACACATATATATATGTGTGTGTATGTGTGTGTGTGTATATATATATATATATATATATATACTACACGGTTTTGCTTTTTTCTGGAACTGTTATTAATTCATTTACTGAACTTCTTTATAAAAGAAAAGAAAACAACTATTTTGCCATCCTAGGAAACATAATATAATATGGTTATTGAATTTGGTTCACTGTATTACACTGAGTTCTTTTAATGAAGATCCACAAAAGAACTCTTTCTTGCTTTGTAGCAATTGCTTTGTTGTTCCAGAGCAATTGTTTCTTTTGATAGTCTGAGCACTGAGTCATACAATTAATTGTGTTCTGCTCTTTGTCTTGGTTCCTAAGATGCCCTAAGCCTCTTATAACCCTGAACTAAAAGAACATATACAGGGCCTTATGGTGTTTATCTAAGTGTGTATCTGATAAGACAAATGTTTCTTTTTCTTCATTATTTATCTAATGATGGTAATTAATTTTACTACAACCACTAACATGAAATTTAGAACCATTTTGAGCTCTATACCTTAGGCTCATACCAACAAGTTATTTTTATAAAAAGACCAACTTCATTCTCAGCAAAGTTAGAATACAACCTGGATTTTTCTGGAGTCCCAATGTCAAATATGTAGATCCTCTCCCTCAACTATGACTAATGTCATGCTCCAGTAATTTTATCATTTAAACAATTAGATGATATATCACATAAAATGTAGAAAATATTCTTAATCAGTCCAATCCAAAGTATCGTTAGATCAATATGGTCAACATACATAACATGTCGCATAGTAGAAAATGATCTGGAACCACACTGGGGAAAAATACATTATCATAGTCTAAATCAATACTTATATAAAGTATGTAATGTCTCAGAAGTCTCCATACCTATGACTATGGATGAGAGCATTCAAAGCCAGGCCATCAGACCAGCTGGTGGTGAAGTTGATGACATTAACCTGTGGATAATTACGAGTTGATTGTCGGACCCAGCTCAGGAGAATCTTTTCACTGTTGGTTTGTTGCAATCCAGCCATGATATTTTTCATTACATTTTTGACCTACATGTGACAAGAAAGTTTCATAAGAGGATGCATTCCCTGAACAAGAACCATGCAAACATAAGTATAAATGTGTTTGATCTTCAGTGATAAATAGTGGGAACTTTAGGCCCAATAGTACCGAGAAGTAATAGATTCTACCAGAACTGATTCCATTCTAACTGGTTAGGAGTCTATTCTGATTGGCTGCCATATCATTTACTGGATTTTGTTGTATTAAATGTGCATTTACTGTCTTTATAATTCCTCTCTTCTTGCTTTCAGTGGACAGGTTAGAGAAGAGAGTGTATAAAACATTAGACCTATTTGTTGTTAAGCAAGGACTTAAGATATATCAGTGAGTTTTGGATAGGAGCAATAGTATAGTGGATAAAAGAATGTTTTTCTAAAGCCTAAGTTCAAATTTTTCCTTTGCTATTAACTAATTCTTTTAATTGAATAAGTTCCCCCTTTTAAGACTCAATTTCCTTGTATCTTATATACAAGATTTTATAAGAATTAAAGTCCAAAATATAGTAAAATAACCCCCCTAGATTCATACTATAACTTAGAGTTTATTTAAGTTTATTGACTGAACTTAAAAATACAGATGCCTATTTCAAATAAAGGAAAAAAGCAACAAAAAAATCAACAAAGTAAAGGACAGGGATATTTATCCCTAAGAGCACTAAACGTGTGGCCTTGGTTTTGTTTTCATTAATTGGTTTCCGTACATTGGATTCTCTCCTAAGCTTTGTGCATGTGCAAATACTATTCAGCAGGTTATTGTATTTCAAAGTTACATTCCTCTAACTAATATGATGCAGAAATCCATTTTAAGCATTTTTCCTAAGTTTCAAGAATTCAGTGACACCTCATTATAAAACAAACTGTCTACATATTTTATTAAAGGAATATTTACTAGGCTACTTTATAAATATAAGCCAGGCCCCTTATGAGATATTTGCAGAAAGTACATATGTGAATGTGATTAGTCGTTACCACCCAGGGCTTTCCTTTTAGGAAATATAAGGTCCATATACTATCAACATTTGATCATATGATGAATATTTATTGTGTATTCTAAATATGACATTTTATTTTCTTTTTCATCCATATAGAAGTTAACAAATGCCTTTGGGGCAAATACATATTTTATCATCTCCAATGTTAGTCATCTTTTTATGAAAGATTCAATGCAAATTTTAGGATATACTATTAAATCTCATTTTAAAATACTTTAAAAGCATTTCAGGTGATGTTTTATAAATATGATAATGACTTGAAGATATGAAATCTTTGCATACATTTGTCACAACCCCTCGATAGCTAAATCCATTATTTAGGGGTGGATTATCCAGTTTTCTTAATTCCTTCCTGACCTACTTATTTTGTCAGTTACTCAGTGAATAAATAGGCCAAATAATTATATAAGATATGTAATTTTTCTCATAACATTCTAAAATTATAAAGTGCACAACCTTCATGTACAGTGATTGCTGGACTTGTACTTTGTGTCCTGTGCCAAATGAGGGTTGGAATCAGTAGATAGTGGCTTAGTGGTGGTGATGGATTTGCAATGATCAGGCAACCCTTCTATGATGAATGGGATTCATTTGTGAAATGCTTGGCCAGACTGCCCTCTATGTGGGTAATGTTAAAGGACGATACAGCATTCAATCCAAAATTCCTATAGCATCATTATGTCACTAATTCAGCTTATCAGCCTCAACCTTATTGGTATTGCTTCTACTTGGGTACAGATGTTGCTGACAAAAAGTAAAAGGCAATGTGTAATAATTACTTCTTCTTTTCCTACTTAAGAGACAGTCATCAAGAAATCACTGAGCTGGTCCTAAAGGTGAGCCTGTAAGCAGAAAATTTTCCTCTCCTCAGATCTTACTGCCCCTATGAGAGACTCAATTTAAATGAAAGTGTGTGCATGTTGGTGCATACAGTTTTATAAGTCCGTTTAAAAACATATTGAACTGTCCATGAGCAGTGATTTTTAAAAATGACTAGGAGGTAACTGGGCAAAGATAATGTGATCAATATGGACATGTACTACCAAGATTCACCTTCAAGGAAGGGCTTGTTGGTCCAGCTGTGGTCAGGCAGTTTTTGGCTATAGCACTCTCAGGGGCTAAATGAGTTGCAGACTCCTGTCATCCAAGGTAACAACCTTCCCAGGGCAGCCCATATCTAGTGACTAATGAAGAGCAATGATGTAAACACACAGCCATTTTGGCTCCACTCAAGACAACTCTGAAGGGTCATTCTAGCTCCAAGTTGTCCATGTGGCTGAATATGACTGTTGTTGGGTCTGCATCAGGGATCTAGTGCTTCCGCTTTCTACTCTTGTCACCTCTGCCCTTCCATGGGTGTTGGTCCCAAGGACATGGCTTAATAAACATGCTGCCTGTTAAACTCAACCTGAAAGTTGACTTCCCAGAACCCAGCCTCTATTTAGAAGTAGTTGCAGCAAAGGGGTAGGGGTGAAGTGAGGTAGGAATAATCTCCTACAATGAAAGGATAGTTTGTGTGTAGCTCTGTGAGAGCAGAACAAGAACTGTCTTGCACAAAAGTTATTAGGTAGGAAGGAGTTTACAGGAAGTGCTTTCAGCAGAGTAAAAATCATCATTCTCTTGTAATTGTATGTTGTATAAATAATATAAAGATTCTAGTGTGAATTAGCTCTGGAATCAAGTATTTCCCTTGACTTAGCCAGGAAAGGTGGGACCTGATTTCTGATAGTTCACCACTGTTAGGAAGATTTGTTTTTCTTACCAGCTAGTTGCCAGAACTGAGTTTACCACTCTAAAGAGAATGGTTTGCCCTTAAAAAGGAAGGAAGTACAATGTGCCAAACGCACATTATTTACTTCACAATTTTGTTCAAAGCTGCCTATGCTATAAAATGTGCATTATTTTTTATTATAGCAATTTTATTTGAAGTGGATACTGGAAAAATAGCAATGGGGAAATGGGGTAGGCATTCCTGAGTTTTCACAAGTTCAAAGAGAAGTCCTCCACACCATTATTAGTAACATAGTAGGTGGCATTAGTAGAAAGGATTCACATCTTTCCATCTCTTAATGTTGGTCTTAATATGATAGACCTAGAAAGTCCATTAAGTTGGCCAAAGTGCCCTTTAATCTTTTCTAAGATTCAAGGGCTTCTACTATTTAATAAGAAGGCACATATGTAATTTTGGCAAAAATATCTTTTGAAATTCACTGGCTTATAATGAACATTGAACAGGAGTATGTTTTTTAAAGTGTGCTTAATAGTTTTAGGAGAACAGGGCAGTGTGATAGAAGAGAGAGATAAGTAGGCAGAGAATGGGAAGAGTCTACATCTTTGCAATCTCAAGGATGCTGTGCTTCGAGGACATATATGGAAAACAACAGGCTATAGGAGTGTTCCTAGACAAGTAAAAACTGAAAAAACATTCCTTCTGGTATTCCTGGGCGTAAAAGCTCCTCAATATACTACTAATAAAAAATGAATAACTCACAAGCAAATGAAGAAATTATCAGACAGAATAGTCTTGAAACTCTATTTTGGAGTGAGTTGAGGTGGAGTTGGGAAGGGTTTTGAAGAAATAAAAAAAGGGTAAGTCACATGAAAGATAGAGTGAATGATAACTACATTCAAAAATGTCTTTTAGAACTCTGCTGGCTTTGTCACAACCAACATCTGTGTTACTCAAAGTGGGGTCTGCATACTGGGGTCACTCCAGGACCAACTGGGAGTATGTTAGAAACTTTTATAGCAATTTTAGAGTACAATTTGCCTCTGTTACATTTGATAGTAAAAAAGGAAGCTTGGGTCTTTGGTGTCATTTCGTTTTTGTAATGCTTCCATTTTATTGTATTTTACATATAATGGATTGGGGGGTAAAAGACATTCCTTACACAAGATATTTTGAAAAGTACTGGGCAATAGGAAAAAAACAATTTGGTGAGAGGTGGGGTATGTTACCTTGCTGGTTCTATTTGACACCATCACTATATGGAAAGGGCTGAAAATTGGCCAACTTGGGCTCACTTGAGGCTCTTATGAGCTATTCTCTGTTATCAGCAATTATGGTCCCTCTCTCTCTCTCTCTGTCATTCTCTTCCTATGTTGCTGTGAAATAGAGTTAAACCTGTTCAAAGAGTTTGTAGTAAAAATATATGGAGGCCAATTGGGAGAGCAATAAGGCTGCTGAGTTAGGTAGGTATACCTCTGGTCTACATGCTATCTGACTCTGAGCAAGACCAATTTAAAATTCAAGTTAAAAGTCAACTCTACAAAATGAAGTTGTGATATCCACTACAATAGGAATGGACCTCAAATATCATGCTCAGTGAAAGAAGCTAGACACAAAAGGACACATATTGTTATGATCCCAATGATATAAAATATCCGAAAAGGCAAATATACAAAGATAGAAATAGATTAATGGTTGCCTAGGAATGGGGAAGGAGTGGGAAATGAAGAAAAAAAAATCATTTTAGAGTGGTAAAAAAGTGGCCAAACTATATTGTTGTGATGGCTGTATAATTGTAAAATATCCTAAAAATTTTGATAGATTGGGAGGAATCCCCTGTTCCCTCTTTAATAAACTTTGAGAAGCTACTGAACAACAGGGCTAAATTAGATTGGTACTCATTGAATTTTACACTTAGAATAGGAAAATTTATGCTATAAAAATTGCATCTCAATAAAGCTGTTTTATAAAACAGTAATACCTACCAGGAAAGATGACAGACATATCTCAAGTATCCTCCAAATTCTCAAATTATGAGTGGAAAACTCTAGGCAATTAACGCCATTCATATGATATACCTCAAATAAAAGTGATGTACCATACTGAGTATTTTACAAATATTCTCTCATTTAATCCTGATGAGAAATATACACATGTTCATCTTTATTTTTTTCTCTTTTGATAGTGAAGGGACTATTGCCCAGAAACAGATAACATTATACCCAATGCCACTAAGATGGTAAGTGGGGAAGTTCAAATTTAAATACATGTTGGCCTGACTAAAATATATATACTCTTTTCCCTAAGCCAGAAAAAAGAAAAGAAAACTTCAGTCCATTTTACAGAAGTCAAATAAATATAAACAGTCAGAAGACCATAACTCAGGTAATTCAAACACTGCAATTTCTAAATCAGATTATGAAGTGAGTTTATGTACATAACACATACATTCATACAGATACTCATATACCACTAATATTTTACAGGCATTAGTTTACATTGAGAATATACCAGACAAACAAAGGTCCATTCCTCTGATAGCAGTTAAAAGGAAAAATACCTTTCTTTTATCTATGTAGATTCACTTACATGCAAATTATAGAACACGCATATTTATGAAAAATAGTTTTATTAACTTATGGTCGAGACTTTATAATTTTTGCCTCACCATTACCAATTAAATAAAATTTAGAAAAACATTCTTGCAAATGTATCAGAACCTATTTTATATTCTTCGGATCCTTAACATCTCAGATGATATGAATAGTGCCAATTTAAAACCAGCACTATGGCAATGAGCTTGGTATTGTTAGATATATACATGTTTGTTTTGCAGGTCAAGGGTAAAAACGAAAGGAAGAATTAGCAACATGTTACCCAAAACAGAACTATTAAAAAGGATTCTTACCTGCCAGTGGAGGATAATATTCCAAATCAAACCAAGAGTCAGTTTATGATTTCCATCTACTATATCAGTGCTTCCGATATTCACTAAATCAACCTGATAAAAAGAAGGGGAAAACGTTTGAAGATAGAGGACCAAACAAAGTTGTAAAGAAAACAAAATGTGAAGGCAATTGCATTTAACTATTTTCAGAGCCTAAGCAGAATTATAGCTTTTAAAAAGTAATCTAAAAATGAAACAAAGGACATTTGTAAATTCATTTTCCATAACAATCAAGTGCTCACAAGTACATTTACAGAGATGGAAAATTAATGTACTTTTAGCAAATGTATGGATTTATGCAGATGAAAGAGGCCAGAGTATCTCCAAATAAAATATATAACAATGATAACCCATAAAGAATGCCTAAAATTGAGACATAAAAAAGAAGTTTCATCAATCCTCTGTTTAGCTCTGAGGAGTGCTGTTATAACTAAGGGTGACTGCATTCAACTAAAATGTCCCTGCTTTATATAGAATATTAAAACTCTAATAAAGAATAGAGTAAATATACAGCTTCTCTTTTCTCTATCCAGGACTGAGTTTGGAATTCAAAATTCGGCAGAGTTTCATTTTTCAAGGCAAATCTGTATGTCTCCTGTCCTTCATGTTCTTAACATATTTAGGTGGGATCAAATAAATATAAACATCAGGCAAATAAGCACATGAAAAGATGTTCAACATTATTAGCCATTTGAAAAATGCAAATTATGGCCACTATGATATGTCACTGAACACTTATCATAATGGCTAAAATAAAAAATAGTGACATCTAATGCTGGTGAGGATGTGGAAAAACTGGATCTCTCAAACACTGCAAATGAAAATGTAAATGGTGCAGCCACTCTGAAAAAGAGTTTGACAGTTTCTCACAAACTGAACATGTATATTTACTATATAACCCAGTAATTGGTCTCTTGTCATTTATCCCAAAGAAATGAAAACATATGTCTATACAAAAGCCTGTACTTATGAGTTCATACTATTAATAGCCTTATTTGTAATAGTCCCAAACTGGGAACAACACAGATTCCCTTCAAGAATAAATTAAATGATCTGTGCTATAGCCACACCATGGAATACCATTCAGCAATGAAAAAGAACAAACTATTGATACATGCAGCTATTCAGATGAATTTCATGGGAATTATTCTAAGTGGAAAAAAAGCCAATCTCAAAGAGATATATACTGTATGATTCTACTTTTATAACAGTCTTGAAAAGATAAAATTATAGAAATGGAGAATAAGTGATAGTTGCCAGAGGTTAGGGATGGGGGTGGATATGTGGGGTAGGTGGAGGTAGTTATATAAATGCAATATGAGGGATCCTTGGAGTGATAGAACTATTCTGTATATTAACTCTGATGGTGGATATACGAAACGTGATAATGTTATACAGAATTAAATACACACATATACATGCACACATGCACACAAACATGAGTACAAGTAAAATTGGGGACATCTGAATACTATTGGTCGATTGTATCATTGTTCACCTCCTGGTCATGACATCATACTTTAGTTTTACAAGATGTTACCAGATCCTAGGGGAGATTAATAACTTAAGGACAAGAAAGCACCATCATCTATATTTCATCTGGGGATTCCTCACGTGGCAGTAGTGAGGGGAGCTCCTCCATATGCAAAAGCCATTATAAATTTATCAATTGACTCATTGACTCATTGATTCAACAAATACATTTTGGCTATATGCCAGGCACTGATGTACTTAAAGCACACAAAGTAAAGCTTTCCTGCTTTCATGAAACTTAATTTTCGTGAGAGTGATTATCAGATCATACATTGTTCAAGATTCAATTATTTCAATAGAGAATATGTGATTTTTAGGAAATAGACTTATACTAGGAAAATCACTGCCGGTGGTTATGTTTTGGCTTGCCATTGAGCTCACCCTGGGGAGACTTAGAGCGAGCAATAGGCACTTAGATTCCAGCAACCCCTATCCACTCTAATTAGACTTATCACTGTGTGAGAGGAAGATGGTTCCTCCATATCCTTATCCTCATAAAATTCCCCATAAGGTGCAATTTCTATTATGTTCAAGTACTGTGCTCAGCTCTGATAAAAAAGAGTAAGGTAGAACCCATAATGTCAAGAAATCCACAAGTTAATAGGAGGCCACATAATAAAAACTAATTACAATTAGGTAGGCTTCAGCAATTCTACTTTTAGGTATATACACAAAAGAATTGAAAGCAGGGACTCAAACAGATATTTGTAGACCAATGGTGATAGTGGCATTATTTATAATAGCCAAAAAGTAGAAACAACCCAAATGTTTATCAACAGATAAATGAATAAGCAAAATGTGTACATAAATGGTATATTTTCAGCATTAAAAAGGAATTAAGTTCTGATACAAACTACATCAATGAACCGTGGAACATATGCTAAGTGAAATAAGCAAGATAAAAATGACAAAATATTGTTTGATTCCACTTATGTGAAGTACCTATAATAGTCAAATTTATAGAGGACATAATAGAAGTTACCAAGAGCTGGGGAAGAGGGGAATGGAAAGTTACGGTTTAATGGGTATAGATTCAGTTTGGGATAATGAAAAAGTCCTGGAGATGGACTGTGGTGATAATTACTCAACACTGGGAATGTACTTAATGCCACTGAATTATACACTTAAAAATAGTTAAAATGAGATCTCACCACAATAAAAGCCATATATGACAAACCCCAAACTAACACCATACTCAATGGTGAAAAGTTGAAAGCTTTTGCACTAAGATCAGGAATAAGACAATGATGCCTACTCTCACCACTTCTTTTCAACATAGTACTGGAAGTCCTAGCCAGAGCAATCAGGAAACAGAAAGAAATAAAAGGTATCCAAATTGGAAAGGAAGAAGTAAAATTATCTGTTTAGAGATGATATGATCTCATATATAATAATCTCTAAAGACTCCAGAAAAAAAAAAGAACTGTTAGAACTAATAAATGTATTCGGCAAATTTACAGGACAAAAATCAACATGCAAAAATCAATAGTGCTTCCATATATGAAAAATAAACTATCTGAAAAAAGAAATCAATAAAATAATATTGATAGCTACTCCCAAAATATTTATGAATACATTTAACTAAGGAGGTAATTATCTGTACACTGAAAACTATAAAACACTGATGAAAAAATTAAAGAAGACATAAATAAAGAAAAGGTATCCCATATTCATGGGTTGGAAGAATTAATACTGTTAAAATGTCCATACTAACCAAAGAAATATACAGTTTCAATGCAATCCTTATCAAAATTGCAATATTTTTTACAAAAATGAAATAAAAAATTCTAAAATTCACATGGAAGTACAAAAGACCTGGGATAGCCATAACAATCTTAAACAAAAAGAGCAAAGTCTGAGGCATCCCACTACCTGACTTCAAAATATACTACAAAGCTTTAGTAATCAAAACAGCATAGCACTAGCATAAAATAAGAGACATAGACCAATGAAAGAAAATAGACAGCCCAGAAATAAACACACATATTTATAGTCAGTTGATTTTCAACAAAGGTACCAAAAACACACAAAGGGGATAGGACAGTCTCTTCAATAAATGGTGGTAGGAAAACTAGATATCCACATACAGAAGAATGGAATTAGACTCTTATCTCGCACCATATACAAAAATCAACTCTACATGGACTAAAGACATAAATGTAAGACCTGAATTTGTAAAACTACTAGAAGAAAACATAGGGGAACATTTGCATGACATTGGTCTGGTCAAAGATTTTTTTAGATATGACCCCAAAAGTTCAGATGACAAAAGCAAAAATAGACAAGTGGGATTACATAAAACTAAAAAGACTCTGCACAGCAAAGAAAAAAATTAAGAGTGAAGAGACACCCCATTGAGTGGGAGAAAGTATTTCTACTGTATACATCTGATAAGAAGCTAGAATATATAAAGAACTTAATTCAATATTTAGAAAACAAATAAACCTATTAAAAATGAGCAAAGGATCTGAACAAACATTCCTCAGAAAAAGACACAAAAATGATCAACATGTATATGAAAAAAATGTTCATCATCATTAATCATCAGAGAAATATGGAAATTACAACTACAAAGAAATATATCCTCACACCTGTTAGAATGGCTACTATGAAAAAGATGAAAGAGGGTGTGAAGAAAAGGCAACCTCACACACTCTTGGTGGGAATGCAAATTGGTACAGTCATTATAAAAACAGTATAGAAGTTTCTTTACAAATTAAAAATAGAATTACCATATACACCAAAAATCCCACTATTGGGTGTATATTCCAAAGGAAATTAAATCAGTGTGTTGGAGAGACATCTACACTCCAATGATCACTGCAGCATTATTCACAGTAGCCAACATATGGGATCGACCTAAGTATCCATAGGTAAATGGATAAAAAAATGTATACATACACACACACACACATACACACATACTATAATACTATTTAGCCATAAAAAAGAAGAAAATTCTATAATTTGCAACAACATGAATGAACCTGGAGGACATTATATTAAATAACATAAGCCAGGCACAGAAAGATATACTGCCTGATTACACTTATATATGGAATCTAGAAAAGTTGAACTCATAGAAGTAGAGAATAGAATGGTGGTTAACAGGGGTGGGGAAGTTGGGGGGTGGGGAGATGTTGGTCAAAGGCCACAAAATTTCATTTAGAAAAGAGTAATAAGTTTGAGATCTACTATACAATACAGTGATTATAGTTAATAACAATATATTATTGTATTTTAAAAATTGCTAAGAGAATAGATTATAAGTGTTTTTACCACAAAAAATGATAAGGGTGTGAGGTAATGGATATGTTAATTAACTAAATTGAGCCATTCCATAATGTATATGTATTTCAAAACCACATTCTATATAATTAATACATATAATTTGATCTATCCATTAAAAATAAAGTAAAAAAATAGTTAAAATGGTACATTTTGTTATGTATATTTTTACCACAACAAAAAGAAGCCATTGGAACACATGCCCACCACAGAAAGAAGCCATAGGCAATACTTAAATGAATATACATGGCTTTGTTCTACTTAAACTCCTCTATGTCCACTGGAAAAAAAATAGGTAGGCAATTGTGTTTCATAGAAGCTCAGATGATAAAAATTTAGTGTGACAAAGTAAGCAAAAGAAACAAGACATATTAAATATTAATTAAATCTGTGAAGGAAACATAGAAATACCAGAAGAAAGAAAAGTGTCAGGTGGGGAAGGCATGTCAGGAAGAGGAGCTCATATGACTAAGAGGTAAAAGATATTACCTGATTAGAAATTAAAGGTGTTGCATTAAGGTACAATATGACATGGCCTTAAAAAGTTACTCTTATCACACTGTAGTTAGTTCCAATAATAATTGCTTTCTAAAGGAACACTTACGTCATGTTGACATAGGTAGGTATTTTGTTGTCTTATAGTTGTATTATAAGAAACACAGTCACCACTATTCTTTGAGTGGTAAACTATATGCTATTCTTTGTGCTATTTTATATGTATATGTGTTTGTACAGATAGATATGTATACACAAAATCTCATTTTTGTACTTTAAAAATATTTAATTTCCTTATACATATATACATAAACATATTTCACATAAATGCCTGAATAGAATCTCATACATGCCTATCTCTTATTTTTCTTCAGACAAGTTTTCTTTCCTATTTTATTCACCCCTCTTTCTTCTGTCTTTTCCCCCAATCTATGGATTGAATAAACTCCTTTTTTCCCATATTTTAATCTCTAGTCATATGATCATTGTATGCATGAAGGTGCATGTATTATTTCATATAGATACAAATCTATGGAGTTAAATATTCTGTGAAAAAGTCATATTATGCAGATTATATTGAATATTGCTTTTGTCACACAATTCCCATTATTCATTTACTTTAGTGAATATATTATATTTCATAGTTTTTGTATTTCAAAATATTACGGGGGCACAAATAAATATTTTTGGTTACATGTCTTGCTTTAGTAATGCTTGAGTCAGGGTTATAAGTGTGCCCATCACCCAGACAGTGTTCACTGTACACATTAGGTAAGTTTTTATCAGTCTCCTCTTCCCCCTTTCCTGCTGCTTTATTTCCACTGAGTTTTTATTCCCTTTGTGAAGATGTGTGATCATTGGTTAGTTCCAATTTAATAGCAAGGACATGTGGTGTTTGTTTTTCCATTCTTTAGATGCTTCACTTAGGATAGTGGTCTGCAGTTCCATCCAAATTATTGCAAAAGGCAATAATCCATCATTTTTTAAGACTAAGTAGTATTCCATGGTATACATATACCAAATTTTATTAATCCATTCATAAATTTATGGTCACATGGGTTGATTCCACATCTTTGCAATTGTGAATTGTGCTGCAATAAATATTTGAGTGCAGGTGTCTTTTTGGTTTAACATATGTAAGTCAATAAACGTGATTCACCACATAAACAGAAGCAAAAACAAAGACCATATGATCATCTCAATAGATAGAGAAAAGGCAGTCAAAACAATTCAGCACATTTTCATGATAAAAACCTTCAACAAACTAGGTGTAGAAGGAACACATCTGAAAATTATAAAAGGCATATATGTCAAACACATAGCAAACATCTCAATGAATTAGGAAAAGCTGAAAGCATTTTCACTAAGAACTGGAAGAAGAAAAGTCTGTCCACTGTCACCACTTCTATCCAACATAGTGCTGGAAGTCCTAGCCAGAGTAATCGGGCAAAATAAATAAATAAATAAGGGTATCCAAATCAGGAAAGAGGAGGTCAAACTGTTGCTTTTTGCTGACCATATGATCTACTATCTAGAAATCCAAAAACAATCCACCAAAAGACTCCTGGAATGGATAAATAAATTCAGCAGTCGGGTTACAAAATTAATGTACCCTAATCAGTAGCATTTCTATATACCAAAAATAGTCAAGCCAAGAATCAAATCAAAGACTCAGTACAATTCACAATAGCTACAAAGAAAATAAAATACCTAAGAATATACTTAACAAAGGAGGTGAAAGATCTCTTCAAAGAGGACTATGAAACACCAAGGAAAGAAATTGCTGATGATGCAAACAAGTGGAAAAATATATTATGCTCATGAATCCGTAGAATCAAGATTGTTAAAATGTCCATATACTACCCAAAGTGATTTACAGATTCAATGCAATCTCAATCAAAATACCAAGGTCATATTTCATAGATCCAGAAAAAAGTAATTCTGTGCTTTGTTTGGAACCAGAAAAGAGCCTGAGTAGCCAAAGCAATCTTAAGCAAAAAGAACAAATCCGGAAGCATCACATTAACAGGCTTCAAACTATGCTATAAGGCTATAGTAACCAAAACAGCATGGTATTGTCACTAAAATAGAGACATGACTGATGAAGCAGAACAGAGGACCCAGATATAAAATCATACATATACAGCCAATTGATCTTTGACAAAGCAGACAACAATATACACTGGGGAAAAGAAGGCCTATTTAATAAATGGTTTTGGGAAAATTGGATAGCCACATGTAGAAGAATAAAATAAGATTCATATTTCTTACCACTCACAAAAATTAATTCGAGATGGATAAAGGTTTAAATGTAAGGCATGAAACCATAAGAATTCTAGAAGAAAAGAGAGAAAAAAGCTCTTCTAGATATTGGCATAGGCAAAAAATTTATGACTAAGTCCCTAATGGCAATTATAGCAACAGCAAACATAAATAAATGGGACTTTATTAAATTGAAAAGCTTTTTCACAGCTAAGGAAATAATCAACAGAGCAAATACACAATGTACAGAATGGGAGAGAATATTTGCAAGCTACATGTCCAATAAAGGGCTAAGAACCATATTCTACAAAGACCTTAAACAAATCAGCAAGAAAACATCCAACAGCCTCATTAAAAAGTGGGCAAGAGACATGAACGAAAGCTTTTCAAAAGAAGATAGACAAATGGCCAATAAACACATGAAAAAATGCTCAATGTCACTAATCCTCAGGGGAATGCAAATTAAAACCACAATGAGATATCACTTGCCCCAGTTTGAATGGATTTATTAAAAAGTCCAAAAACAATAGATGCTGGCATGGATGCAGAGAGAAAGGAATGCTTATACACTGTTGGTGGGACTGAATATTAGTACAACCTCTGTGGAAAACAGTATGGAGATTCTTCAGAGAAATACAAGTAAACCTACCATTTGATATTTCATAGTTTGGATGTATCATAGAGCAGTTATTCAGTCCCTTGTTGGTTCACATTCACTGTTTATAGGGTTGTCACATATTTTGTTTTGTTTTGTTTGACCACTTTATACAATGCAGGGATTGACATACTCTGTGTAAATCCTCAGATACTGACACTTCTATTGTTATAATAGCGATTTTAGGAATGTGTTTACTGGATCAAATGGTGTGTGTATGTACATATATAGTTTCAGTAGGTGTTTCCACATGTATTTCTAAAAAGTATTTAGCATTTCAGATTTTCACCATCAATGTATAAAGAGTAGGCTCTTCCCTCATCAGCAATAGGTGTTTCTGCCTTTTAGTTTTGTCTCATTAGTAAAAAATATATCACTTTGTTAATTTTTTAATTTCGGTATCATGATGCATTTGAAATATATTTTTTATTATTGACTATTACACTTCTATCTGTGAATTGTCTGTTAATACATGTTGCTCATTTTTCCCCAAAGGGTAGTTATCTTTACCTTCTTAAATTTTAAGAACTCTTTGTAAATAAGAACTAACAATTATTGAATATTTGTCAGTTGTAAGATGTGATTATAAGGAATTTCTTATTATACTACGTAAGAAAATTTTTGCATTTTATTCAAATGTGAGACTATCTTACCAATTTGTAATTTAAATTTATGTTTTTTTGACTGTTGGTACTAAGATCAATTTCACATCATAAAAGTAGTAGTGGAGTATTATATTTTTGTGTGCTCTGGAATTGCTTAAAATATAGCAATTTCTTATTTTTTAAGGGTTAAGTTATATCCATTTGTGAAGAATCGTGGTACATTTTCCAGTGGTAGATCTCTAATAACCTAGTAAATGTTTTTTGAAGTAATTAGTCTAGTTTAATTTTTCAGTTATTTTTATCTTAATTTTAGTGATATGCATTGTGCTAGGAAGTCATCCATTTTCTAGAAATTTTCAAAATTATCATTATAGAATTGCTTGTACTTTTTCTCTTATTTCTTCTGTATTGGATATTATGCATCCTTTCTCATTAATTTATTTTGTGTAGTTTTAATTCTAATTTTCCTTTTTTAGGACTGAAAAAGGTTTATTTGTCTTGTCAATCTTTTCAAAGAGCTAGGTTTTGTATGGATTAATCTAATTTTTGTTTTCTATTGTGATTGTAATTCTTAATATTGTTTCCCTTTTCATAATTCCTTAAGATATACACTTAATTCTTTTAATATTATCTTAAAAAAACTTTTAAGGTTATACATTTCTCTCTGAATACAGTTTTCACTGTGCCCACAACATCATCACAGTATGTGTGAGTTATGTACATTTTACCAAGTGTCTATGTTTATTTTACATTAATGTGCATTTTCCCAAGAAAGAAACAGAATGTCAAAGACAGATGAAGCCTCCACAAAGTCAGATTTAAAACTAGATCTGGATATGAGATATAATTCATTAATTACTTCTAGAAAATTCTTCATGAAAGGCCTCAATAGGCTCTCTCCAAGTTAATAAATAATATACCCCATCATATAGACAAGAAATATTATTTATTTTGGTTCCATTTTTTCTCTTATTGTACATCTCTTCTTCAAACTACCAAGTACTATGAGAAAGAACAATAATTAGTAATCATGAAGACTGTAGAGGAGGGGTGGTATTTTTGTCATGCCTGAAGGGAATTTATTTTTCATGGTCTTTATATTACTACTGAATGCCACATGCTGATAATCTGGCCCATTTTGACTATGAATTCTCATATAATTGTTGCTGTTATAAATTTTCTTACCATACTTCTTACCATGTAGAAATATTAACATGAGTGATATTGATTTTCTGAATTCATTATTAGTTACTTTTAAATAATCATCACCATGCTATACCATAGCTTCTCTATTTTCTTTTACATATTTTCTTTGTAGTACATGCTCTGGAATTGTATCTTTCAAGGATTCTCATCAATTTAATTGCTAAATAACTGTGAATAGGGGAAAAAACATTAAAACTTGTTAAAATAAGTGTTAAATGAAAACTTATGTCTGCCTAGTTAGCAAAACAAAAAAATTTATGTGACATTTATGTCAATATATGGGCCAACTGTGTGTGTGCATCAGTGTTTTGACAAGGACTGGATACCAGCAAATCAAATATTGGGGTCACTAACAATACCCAAAGTTCCTATTTCTTGTTTTACATAATGAAACATCTGATACCAAATGGATAGGTGTGAAAATTGATATCGTGTGTGAAAATTTAATAGCACACATTGAATTTTTGCAGAAATAAGTTCACCTCCACATGACAATTGGCTTTTGGAGTTCCTGACAACAGGCCTAGGATTTTACTCATAAAGTAACATTAGATTCTGGCTCAGAGTTTGCACTTATCTACGAAAGATGCTTAATTCAAATTTAATTTTGGAGGATAGAAAATTCCCACCATTTGCATTAACATAATGGAACTTTATTGTGACTCCAGTAGGATATAATTTTTTATTATTATTTCAGGATATTATGGGGATACAAACATTTTGGTTACATGTTATGACTTTGCCTCACCCATGCTAGGATTTGAGGTGTGCCCTTTCCCCCATACAATGCTCGTCACGTCCATTAGTTGTGAGTTTATCCGTTCCCATCCCTCCAACCCCCCAGTGAATATTACTACCGTATGAGCACCTTAGTGTTGATCAGTTAGTGCCAATTTGATGGCGAGTACATGTGGTGCTTATTCTTCCATTCTTGTGATACCTCACTTCAGAGGATGGGCTCAAGCTAGGATATTTAAATACAAGCTCTTAAAAAAAATCCCTTGAGCCAGGATGAGCAGGCTGCAAAAAGTGCACATAGAAAAATGTACATAGAAAACCTAATAAATGGACTTGTACAATGGAGTAGTCTAGTGTTGATGATTTTATAGGTATGCGGACAAGAATTGGAGGGGTTCCTTTTCTATCCCCAAACTAGCACTT
Organism: Indri indri; assembly: GCA_004363605.1. Classification (NCBI taxonomy): domain Eukaryota; kingdom Metazoa; phylum Chordata; class Mammalia; order Primates; family Indriidae; genus Indri; species Indri indri. Next base: position 12,679 of record RJWJ010003866.1, on the reverse strand, counting down.
AGATTAAAATCTCTGATTTTGTACAAAAATATAAATTTAGTAATCCTAAGATTAATGTATAGGCATTACAGGGAGCGCTGTTACTTTCAGGTGCTTTGCCTCCTAAATGAGTATGCTAACCACTGGACTATGAGGAACGATTCTCTTCACGTTCTTATTCTAGAGAGGCAAGAAACCTCACTCTCCATTTTATTTTATTCCAGGTTCTCTTGGGAGCATGGATGCAATTTCTAGCATTGTCAATAATATTTTTTACAAGCTAAATTTAGGTATGCCATGGTGGTTTTAGTAAAAGGACTTGTACATATTGTATTGATATATTCAATACTTAAGAAAATCATAAGATTAAAGTAAACCTGAAATATCATGGTTTTGTGAAAGATTAGTGACCTGGACGAGTTTATATTATTTTGAATTTGCTTCACAAAATAAAAAGAACAGATTAGAGTTCATCAAAAATGGTACGTAATACTTTAGAATGAGGAACATGTAACTAAAAACAATTTCAATAACCAGGTCAAATAATGAAAATGAAAATGGAAGTTCGTAGGGAAGAGCAGAAGAAATAAGAGAAGAAAAAAGATAAATAAAAGTAAGGGAGCTATATTCCTGTGATATGTGTGTGTGTGTGTGTGTGTGTGTGTGTGTGCGCATGTGTATGTATACAATTTATGTGACAAAGTTCTCAGAAATAAAACTTTAATGGATTCTTCATACCTTTCCATTTTTGGTAGAGACAGGGAGATAAAATTTTCCATATTTACTTTTGTAAATCATGTAGGCATTTACAGTTTGAACTTGGAACTTGCAGAAAGTTATAACTCATTAAATAGGAGAACATCATCTTTATAATAACTGGTATCTTCTTCATCTTGCCTTTTAGACAACCACTGACAAGGACATTTCATAGCTATAGGTACTAATGAATACATCCTGAATTATTCAACCAATTGAAATTAGGCTAAAGCTGGGAAGTTTCTCATATTTGCTTCAAAGGAAGTGGTTCTCCCTTATAATTTCAGAGTTCAAAATTTATCCCAAGGTGTAGGCAGTTTTGTTCCTCCATATGCTGTATAAAATCTTAGCATTTTTTAAATGAGGAAAGAAGCAGGAGATAAGGGTAAACCATTTCTTCACTCATCAGTCTTGGTATGTGATTTTAACTAACAAAAAATGCTACAAATTAAATCTTATAAAATAATTTCACAAAGAATCAAAAAACTATGAAAGGACCATGAAATACCATTTTTAAAAGTTTGGGTTGATTTCCTAAACCAGAATCTTAAACAATAACTAATGGTTAGGGAAGTACTATGCATTGTGATTTATGAACCAAATATCCTTTCTGACACTTACACCTCATGCATACATTTCCACCATCTGTTTATTTGGTTCTTTCATATTCATACATTTCTTTCTCCTAAAGTGTATATAAACTGAGAAGTTCTTTCCAACATTCTAGATGAACAGAATTTGCTTTTCAAACGTGTTAAGTGTCTTTTATAAAATGTCTGCCATCATGTAGTCAAGCTAAGTAGACTTCTGCATATTCAACAGAAACTTCTCAAGTATTTATATAATCATTCCAAATATAATGCATTTAAAAGATCAAAAATGCAGGAAAGGCAAAGTAGCTTCACTGCCCTGCAGCATGTGCTTTTATACCACATTTAATATTTACACTATTTAAAATTTCAAGACTTATAGGCATAAATCATACCTATTTTCTTCCATGGAGAGATGCTTGTATTGAATCTTTTATCATTAAATGATGAATAGTTCAATATACACAACGTAGAGTGGGCTACATTGCCATTCTGGACATGACTTTCCAATGACAGGTTTTCTTTATTCCCTGCCCCATATTTCTAAGATTATTTTATTTGATTCAAATATAGAAATTTTCATTGGAAAATACTTTATAAAAGCACATTTTTACTTAGAATGTGACATAAGATTTAATTCTGGGTACTCACTACAAAGGTGCTATCCCTACCTTTAATGATTGTTTCACATATTTAATCATTTATTAATTATTTTGACCAACCACCACATGCCACACATAGAGTGCTGAGGACAGAAATAGATTTAAAAATGGACTATTTCATCAAATTGCTTAAAGTGTAGCAAAACATTAAATTTTCTTTATATTGTGGATGTGTTTATGATCACAATGATGTATCACAAGGGAATTCATTTTAATGAAGCTGTGTATTTATTTATATACTGCCTCTTTGACAATAAAGAATTGAGACAGTTAATAAAAAGAAAATTGTATAATCTTAAGAAAATATAAAAATTTAATGAGGAAAATAACAAATATATCTATTCAGGTAGTCTGGTTTAATGTAAAATGCAAACTAAACTTTTTGGCAAAGTAGCTCTTATAACTAAACTCTTGGAATTTCTTATATGGAATATGATATATTAGGGGGCATTTTTTTGAGAAAATAGACACTTTCCTCAATAGTAATAATTTCACAATCTAGATTAATGATATATACACTTTCAACATTATTTAATTTGAATTTTAATAAATATTATATATCTTACATCTGGCAGTGTAAAATGACACTTTAACAACAACAATCATCCTACATAGCTTACCTCTTTCTAAGCTTCAGCCATGCAAACTATTTCAAGGAAAAACTTTAGCAATACAGACAACAAAATTTTAAAAGATGTGAGTAACATTCATTACAATAAGAAAATGTTTAAAATTATAATATAATTTGTAACCATATAATCATCATTCCAACAGATCTCCATGTGTACACATCATAGGTAAATGGCTACATCAATTTTAAGTTGAACATACAAGAAAATAAAAACAATACTATTTCCCCTTGACGCAAGAGATAACATTAAGTGGGGTGGGAGAGATAATCAACTCACCTTATGAAATTATTTTAAATGATAAAATGTTTAAACTTAAGAGTAATAATATTACCTTACATCTGAATGTGAATTTCAAGATTACAAGATATGTTTGTGTATATTTTTATATTCCATAGAAGACTGTTTTGAAAGAAATATGACAATTACTATTAGTGCATTTCACGAATGATGAAGTGGATCAAAGTCATGAAATCATTTGGCAAAGACCTAACAGTTGGAAAGTTACAGAGTTAACAGGATCTACTTCCCCTGGATCCTTGAGAATGAATTCATGTAAAGTACAAATATTTTATAGGCCTATTGTGTGGACTGAAAATTTAGTGTAAGAAATAATACTTGTCTGACATAAATTAATCTAAATTTTGGAATTTACATTTGAACACTGGATTTTCTGAGTGATAAATGGTAGCAGTTTATATTCAGTCAAAGATATTATGTTCTGACATACTCAAAAATATGTATTATATGGCTATTTAAGTTTCTGAATATTTAAAGGACACATAAAATGCTAGTTTTAAAGAACACTTTAGAATCCTCTTTATCTAAGATTATATGCCAGCAAGAGTGAACACTGTATCATTTTTCAGATCAGTGACATTTGACAACCATTCAATCTAATTCAGTGATAATTTTCAATGATATGATTAAGTGAATATTTGAACATAGCTGTCATCTGAATTTTCACCCTTGGCTTTTTAAATAATCTCTTTGGATTTGTGGTTTAATAAGGTATGGCAATGATCTTATTTGCTTTGTGCTATCTCACGTGGTAGATTTGAAGTTGCTAAAAATTTACCACCCCGATAGACAATTGATAAAAATGGTATACTGAACATAATTATGAGATATACAACTGTGTCAGCTAATACTAAACCATATTAAATCAGTAAAGTCCTGGTTATGCACCTAGGGTATATTTCAACACTACATTTTTGAAAGAATTTTTAAAAGGCATTGGAATTCATAAAATACAATCATGGAAATCTTGGGAGGGAGGAAGAAGACACAAACTGGGAAACTTTCTTGTCTGTAAAGGAAGACAAGGATCATAACACATCTGGAGGGCAGTTTAAAGCACCACAGACAGTTAAATCTCCCTGTCAGATTTGTAATTGCTAAATTCCTTTACCAGTGAAAAAAATTAATCATTGAAGTAGACACAAAATGGTTAACAAAGCAAATATTTGATAGAGGAAACTCACTGACTGAAACTTAGTTGTATCTAAGGAAAAACTATATTAATGAACAAGTTGAAACTACCCATTAAATATCTCTTTTCATTTGAGAGAACATTGTTAAAGACTGTAGAACTGAATGCAGAATCCCTGGTGAAGGGCAATGCACACAAACAGGAGTGTGAAAGCATAAAGAAATGATGGGATGGCTATTTGAGAGGTATTTCCACCTTATCTGGGAACTGCTCTTTCTACGTCCAACAAGTCACAAATAAATGGAAGATGTGTATACATTTTTATCTAGCGCTGGTGTAGAGACAAGAATAACCACTTGGTAGCATCGTGCCCTGTTTTGCAGGATCTTATATTTTCTTTTGTTTGCTTTTAAAAATCACAGCCTTCTCTATTACAAATGAGCTTTGCTTTCAGCAAATATTGTTATAAAGGTATCACTGCACTTAGAAGTACTTTCTTCTCAAGAAGTGCTTTTTCAAAATTAATTATTGAGAGCAGGAATAAGTTCATGCTAAAACCTCCACCATAGAGAATGCAAATCAGAACATAAATGTTGTGTCTGAGCTCTACAGAGGTAAGCTGTGAGTGGCATTCAAGTGAAGACAGCAAGTTATTAACAGAAGTCATGCCAGGGAAAGGAAAGGAAACAGAAGCAGGGTTAAGTTGAGAAGCTAGTTTAGAAATGGAGATTTATGACAGAGGGGTAGGCTAAAGTGGAGGAGACCCAAAGAAAGGAGGAGGAGAAGACAAAATGAATTTGACCTAAGAAGATCTTGAAACTACCAAAAAGTATCCTTTTGAAAGGAAGCTTCTAATATCCCTTTAAGAACAGGAGAAGGCTAATTTTTTTTTTTGAGTGATTTTAAAAAACAGGTTTGTGGCTAGGTTTTTAAAATTGGGAGGCTATATAATTTTCTATTCACAATTATCAATTTCTTCGAGTATGGATGAACTTATCACTGGTATCCAATTTCATTGTTTTTAAAATAATAAGCATATACTTCTGTGTAGAATCCATGTTTGGTTTCTGTATCTCTAGTACTTATCTTTAACATTTCCTTTCTATTTTTAAATTGCATACATTTGTTTTCCCCCTCTTTTTCCTAATCGCATTTATAAGACATTAGTGTATTTTACATTATTACAACAAACTAAAAACTAGCTCTTAAATTTATCTAGTGTTTCTTCTTTCTAATTTCTTTATTTTAGTTCCTACTTTCCTTAGAGCATTTTTGTAACATTTTTAGTTGAAAGTTCCATTCAATTTATTCTATCTTTTTTTTAATGAAGTTAAAATCAAAGACAAAAATTCAATCTCTAGGTAGAACCTAGGCCATGTCTCATGGGTTTTTGTGTATAGAATACTTTTTCCTTCACAAATGTGGTTTTGTACTCTTGGTTTCTTATTTAATATACTTTAATTTAATTGAATTTATAAATGTATTATTTATTAATGTATCAATATTACCAAAAATATGCATTTTTAAAGTTCTCTTTGTGCATTTAATGACATTTTCACTGCATCTTACTATAATATCCATTTTAATTTGTATACGTGGCAGGAACATTATTAATATATTAATATTCTTCTGTTTGGGTAAAAGAGCAGAAATCAGAAATGACACTTAGCTTGTTTTTCTTTTTTGGTTTTGGTTTTCCCCAGGGACATGGGAAGGAGTATGATATCAGTTGGTCTCCAAATCAGCCAGAAACCTCTCTACTCCCTGTTAGCAGATGGAGAAAGTGGTATGGCCTCAAATGTGAATGGCTTCTTGGTACACTCAGCAAGGTTGAGCCTAGCCAATGTTAGGGTTCTCAGTATACAGATTCTCAAGTTCTCATTTTGACCCAGGGGGAAAAAAAAAACATAAAGATACCTGGAATGATTACTATACTGTTTTCACCCCCCCAAACACACTCACCCAGCCACCTTCTTCACCCCTTCTCTGTATGAGATGACTCCATCACCTCGGATCTGTTATTCTCTGCCTTCTGGTTGGGTTCAACCAATAATCAGCACTATGAGGATATTGGATGGTTTGATAAGGTATAGTTCTTCTCACCAACTCCCTCACCAGGTCATGCTTTGAGAATAACTGCATATTTTATTTTATTTTATTTTATTTTTTCCAAAATTGCTAAAAGAGTAGCTTTTATTTTTTTTTTATTTTTTTTTATTGTTTGTTGTTTATAGGGGTACAGGTGTTTAGGTTACGTATGATGCCCTTGCCCACCCTTCCCCCCAAGTCCCTATGGTCACAGCTGCTATCCAGTGGTCCTCTGCCAAGGTGAGAGCTATTATCAGGTTAAGTTAATAGCTCCCTCCCTTTGGCTCTTAGGGTTTAGAGGTAGTAAAGTTTATTGACTCATGCTATCTTCATCATTCATTGTTAGTTCCTTTAAACCTGCCCTCGTTTCTGTAAATATTCCCCTTGTTACACTTTCTTTGTTTTTGTATATGTCATGTGTTTCATAGCAGGACAGTTAATAATACACTGGGCTTCACAAGGTGACTTGGAATTCTATGGTAAATATATCGGTGGTTTTTTCAACGGACTAAAGAAGAAAGGCTTTTCTATCTACAAAATGCACCACATAGATCTACTGAACTCTGACCATTCCATAGGGATAGGGGAGAGCATTCCTAATAATGACAGAGCTAGAATTTTCTGAATGCCTGGTTGAGAGCTCAGATTTTGATTTGGTTAATTTAAATGAAATTATTAAACTATTGCTCCTCTTGCAAATCCAACTTTGCGGGGGGATCAACACATAATGCACACATATTTTATAGAAGAACTACCCACTACACTTTGAAGTGTCAAGAAATAGAAAATCACTTAAATCTATAGTCTATTTATGTTATTCATATTCTCAGGTATTATTGCTGCTCAATATGTTGTAAACTTACAATGGTGAATTAAGGGCTATAAATAAAAATACATTTCCAGCAATTTTTTGTGGTTTAAGCAGCATGTCTATTAGGCAGTAAGTTGTATTATGTTTTCAATATTGATTATAACTTTCTTGGATAAAAATGAAACTCTTCAAATACTCTTCTCATAAGTTATTTTTTGTTAATTATGCTATCACCAATTTTTAAAAGAACTTGATTTATAACTCATTTAATTTATAATAGCATTTTTTATTTTTAGTCATTGTCTTCTCATTTAGACCTGAGTCCAAACCCTAGCCGTGGCTCACCATGCTTTCCCCTGCTCACTCCAGCTCACTACCCCTCTGTTTTCCTTCTTTACTATGTTTTCTTTTTTCCCACACTCAGTTTGCTCCACCTAATGAGTTCTCATTCCAAATGCTTTTTCACCACAAGGAATTTTTATTGCTCTGCCTTAACCATCTTTTTATAGATAATTCCATGGCTCACTCTCTTAATTCCTTCAGGTCTCTGCTGATACAGCAACCTAATCAAGCGGTCTTCCTTGATCTCCTATTCTATTTATCCCTTCTTCATTCACTTACCTATCACTACACGCATTACACATGTTTAATGTCCCCAGCCATGGGGCTGTATACTCTATGACATAAAGGGTTGTGTTTGCTCTGATCACTGACTTCATATCTTTATCACCTAGAATACAAGCTGACACATAGGTGACAATAAATAATGTGTGGAATATAAATACACTAACACTATTCTGTTTAAGGTATTATTGTTCAAAATTGTCAATCAATGTCTTCTATAGTTTATTCTAATTTGAGTGTTTGTGATTTTAAGAAGGTATGTGAAATAGTCTTATCTATTATTTTATTTAATGTGCTGATTTATTTATATTCTGTCCCAGGCTTATTTAATCATCTGATATAGGACATCTAAACTCATCTTTAAGAACAAATCCTGCTCTTGAATGTTCTCTGATTTAATTTTGTGTTTGTTACTTATGATAATAATCAGAGACTAATAAATTTGTACCTTGGAATATTTTTCATTTATTTTATACTTCCTTTCATTACAAAATAATGAAGAAGTATAAAAGGATAACATATTTATTTTTGAACATTCACATCTTGTATCTTTCAGCCTAGGGCTAACTGAGGTAAAGGTTATTTTGCTCTGGGTCTGGTTTCTGCTTGAGAATCTTTTATTAGTGTTTCTGCCCTCTAATGTAGAGATCCCAGTTTTATGCAGTTCCCCATTAAAGCCCTGGCTCAAATGAGAGCATCGTGGAAATTTGCTTTTGAAGGACTCCTTCTCAGATGTAAGCCCTTATTTTGGGGCCTTTTCTGTTAAACATTAGAGGGTTCTCTAATTTCTGTAAGAAATGTGGCCTTCTCAGAAAAGACCCATATACTACTTTAATCACATTTTAATTTTGTATATTCACTTATCACATTCATTCAACAATTACTTTAGAAAATATGAGGTCTATGATGAATTGATAAATATATATGGCCATTGTTTGAAGTTTGGGAGGTTGTAAGGTCAGGTTTACTTTCACTTCATAGGTTCCTCTTTGTAAAACTTTAAAAAAATTGAAGTATATGTAAAGAAAATTATACTTACTTGTATAGCTTGATAAATTTTCTCACAATAAATACACATATGTAACAATCGCTAGGTTAAAAAATAGAATGTTTCAAGCATCTCAGAAGATTTCCTTATGCGTTTTACTGCCTCACTCCTTCCAAAATCTAAGCACTCCCCTGAATTTTAAACCCATAGAAACATTTTGCCTGTTTTTGAAATTTATAGTAGCTATACTTTTGTGTCTCACTTCTTTTGCTCAAATCTCTTTCAGGAGATTCATGCATCTTGTGTATTGTGTGTAGCTATCATTTGTTCCTTTTCATTGTTTTATAAAATTCCATCTTGTGAATATACCCCAGTCACTTCTAGTTTTGGCTATTACAAATAAAACTGCCATGAACATTCTCATATACATACACACACACACACACACACACACACACACATATATGTATATGTTTGGCAAACATAGAAATGTATTTCTGTTAGTTATATGCCTAGGAATGAAATTGCTGGGTCATAAGGAAGGTACATTTTCACACTTAGCAGATAGGGCCAAATTGTTTTCAATGGTTGTCTGAATTATACTTCCACCAATTAGTTGTGAGAGTTCCAGTTGTTCCATATCCTCATCAACACCTGGCATTAGTAGTCTTTCTACTTTGAGTCATTTTGGTGAGTTTGAATTGGTATCTCATTACAGTTTTAATTTAAATTTCTTCAATTACTACTGAGTTTAAACACTTTTTAATATTATTCTTGAATTTTGAACACCCTCTTTTGTGAAGTTCCTGTTCGAGTTTCTTGGCTATTTCTTCTACTGCATTTTTAAATTTTGTTTTAAATTTTTTTATTTTATTTTATGTCAGAGTATCACGGGGGTATAAATGTTTAGGTTATGTGTATTGTCTTTGCCCCACCCAAGTCAGAGCTTCAAGCATGTCCATCTCCCTAGAATGTTTACAGCAGCACAATTAACAATTGCAAAGATGTGGAAACAACCCAAGTGCCCATCAAAACATGAGTGGATTAATAAAATGTGCTATATGGATACCATGGAGTTCTACTCAGCTATAAAAAACAATGGTGATCTAGCACCTCTTGTATTATCCTGGATGGAGCTGAGGCCATTCTACTAAGTGAAGTATCCCAAGAATGGAAAAACAAGCACCACATGTACTCACCATCAAATTGGTTTTAACTGATCAGCACTTAAGTGCACATATAATAATAACAGTCATCGAGTGTTGGGCAGATGGTGGGGGTAAAGGATGGATATATTCACACCTAATGGGTATGGTGTGCACCCTCTGGATTTTTTAATTTTACCAATATAGCGGAAAAACATAGGAGAAAACTGGTATACTCAATATTGTAAATGTGTTAATTGTTCCAAAATCTATAGATTTACCTCAGTGTTGTTCATATTCCAAATGGATTTATGTGGAAGCTGAAAAGATAATTGTAAAACGAATACAGAAATACAAAGGGCCAATAACATCCAAGAAAATCTTGAAAAAGAACAAAGTGGAAGAACCTACTTCACTAGATTCTGGGATGTATTATAAAACTACTTTAATCCACATGATGTGATATGTGTGCATATATCCAGAAATAGAGCAATGAAAGTGAATTGAAGTCCAGAAATAAGCCCACATATGTATCAACAAATTTTTATGACACACTTAGTATTGCAGAGCAATGGGGAAGCAACAGCCTTTTTAATAAATGGTGTTGTGTCGATTAGATTTCAAATGAAAAAGAAATTAATTCTTAACCAATTCCTCATACCATACATAATAATCAATTTCAGGTGAAACATAGATCAATTCAAATGGTAAAACAAGAAAGCTTATATAGATAATAACAATATACTATCATAATGGCATTGATTAGTCAAATACTTCTTAAACAGTGTAAAAATATAAAATAAAAGTTTTTCTAAAAATAAACTATATCAAAGTGAAGAATGTCTTTATCAAAAATTACCATTGAGTAAAATTTTAATACATGGAGAAGGAAAATATATTTTCAACTCATAGAACAAAGGGTTCATATCCTGCATATCGGAACGACTCATAATTTTGATGAGGTTCAAGTTAAATTTTCAGTTTTTGAATCAGTCTTTGGTTTCATATGTAACAAATATTTGGCTATCCCAAAGCCATATAGATTTTCTTATATGGGTTATCTGTTTTATTGCTGAAATTTTTCTAGTTCTATATGAAAAACTATCAAATTAATAATTATAATATGTAATAGGAAGCCTCACGTATTCATAATCTGTAATCAGTATGTGAAGAAACAACTTTTATCAATTTGCATGGCTACACTAATTGACTATTTTATAGGCAATCCAATAGCTTATTTTTTTAAATTACTTTTCTTAGTGGGGGTGTCTTAATTATATCAAATAAATTGAATCTAATAATTCAATTTTCTACTGGTTTCTTTACTTTTGTATTTTGAATGGAATATATTTTAATATTTCGAAGACATGTCTTGTGTAAGTGTTCAATACCTTAATCAATTTTCACAATGTAGATAATATTGATCTTTCAAAAGAGTCTATCAGACTAATAATGAGGAAAACAATTCAGAGACTATTTTATTCTAGCTGCAGAGAAATTGAAAATCTAGAGTAAATCTCTTCATAAGATAATAAAACATTTAATATTTCTGCAAAATAACGTTCATAGGTTAAAGGTGACAATGACCCTGAATTCATAAAATCAACCAATTGTTGGACAGTTTCTACTTCCATATCCTATGTAATGCTCTCTCCCTTCCAGATGAGCTGAGCAACATTTGGGGGATTATATATTATTACCAATCTACCACTGTTCATGGTTATTTCAAGAGTAAGTGATCAATGTATATGGATTTATCCTTGCAAGAGAGGTGTAATGTAATTATGAAGCTACTAAGAGTGCCTGGTAAATGTATTGGTTGATTAGAAAGGTTTTAGGAAGTTAAGAGAAAGGAAGACTGCCTCCAATGCCACAATAGAAGGGAGAAATCACAAAGTTGCTCAGATGAGACTAAAACTCCTCTGACCTGCCACTTATTTAGCTATGATTGTTTACTTTTTCTAATACAACACACATATTTTCAACCGGTTAAAGTAAACCAAACACAGGAATAGAAAAAAAATCTACAGTTCTTATCCTGAATGAAAATTGTGTGTTTCTGTATAATTTATTTGCTTGGAGGTGGTGTTTAATAAATGTTGGCTTGATTCAAACAAACTTCTTTATGATCAGATTTGAACACACTTAGTACATAAAAATAATATTCAGTATAATAAAATCCATTTGTTGCACAGAATACTGCTATAGAAACTGAGTTCACTGGAGGACTTAATTTGTCCACCAAATACAGCTGTGTCAAGTAAAATCTGAAAATAACAGGGATTGCCCTGTCATGTCTGGGCCATGTCTTTCCCTGTCCTCTGCGGCTACATGCACTTGCTTTCTGAATCACATTAGCCACAAGCAGACATACAAGAACTAGAATGCATGCTGTCAAAAAAAAAAAAAAAAACTGCTTTGCTTTATAAGAGAACTTAAGATGCATTTTCTGCAATTTGGGCCAAACCCCTCACTCAAAACATGAAGCATTCTCTCTTACGGCATCTAGGGTACTACTTACATTATTGTTTTGCAAGACCCGCAGTGCCTTGTTGACATTGTTCAGGGCATGAACTCTTGTGGATCCTTTTTCTTTTGGCTGAAAACAAAATGAAATAGTGTTCACTGCCTAGCACAGAGAGCAACAATCTACTAACAATGAAACCATTCATAAATTTCATTTTAAGTTTGAATATTTTAAATGAGCACAGGCTATGCTGCATTGATATAACAAATCTAAGTGCTTTAGGCTAATTGTCCTTGACCTGGTACTTTTTTTAGCAGGAACCAACCACTCCCCAAGAATGATAGCACTTTTTTTTTTTTTTTTTTGCAAAGGCTGTTTTGATATGATCCCTCCTTCATTCTACAGCCCAGTTGGGGATTATTGCATGGCCACCAATGAGAGAAACATCAACATGCATGAAAACATTTGCTAGTAAGATAGATAAGCAAGTTAATTTCTAAACTTTGTA
>RJWJ010003865.1:68647-81722 GCA_004363605.1 Indri indri | reverse complement strand
TGGTGTTGGAGAATTCAAAAATTAGTTGGCGTGACGGAAAAAACTTCTCAGTGATAATAAGACCAAAGGTTACATGATGGATTACCTAGAAGTTAAGGATTTCTGGAGATGATTTAGGTAAATAGATACAACGTATAAAGTTATTAGTCCTATGGTCTTTTCAGAGTGTTTTAGTCTGTTTTCTGCTGCTATAACAGAATACCACAGACTGGGTAATTTATAAAGATGTTTATTTGGTTCACGGTTTAGGAGGCTGGGAAATTCCTCATGGCCTAAGCGCCTTTAAAGGCCCCACCTCTGAACACAGTTCCAATCACAATTAAGTATCCAACACATATGAACTTTTGGGGGATACATTCAAACCATAGCAGAGGATAAATAATAGTCAGTTCCAATAAGAGCTTCTTTCTTGGCATTAGACCTATGGTTTATAGTGTTGAGATGAGTGATGGCTAAACATTCATTCAATTTAACGTATTTGCACAATTATTCAAAAACACTTTTGGTGTATTGCCATCCATATGACTCCCTTTTTGCAAGTAGAAACAATAACATTGTGGGAGTTTTTCTAATTTCCTTAAGCTGCCTACCCAAGCCCCACTTCCTTCTCTAGTGATCTCCTCCCCTGGTTAAAGAAAAAAATTGAAGCTATTGGACAGGATCTTACTTTAAATCTTTGCCCTTACCTCTCCCCCCACCAGTAAACTTGCCCTTATATTCTGATCTTGAGGCATAAAGAGTTCCTCTTCTCCTATTCAAAACCTTCTATCCTTGTTTTTGATACCGTCTCCTTCTACTTCTTCTAAGATGTTGCTCCATCAGTGACCATTTCTCTATTCTATATCTTCATGCTATCCCTATTTACTGGCATCTGATTATAAGCACACTTATGTCTCTCTCTCTTCAAGAACAAAATAAAACCAAACAAAACCTTCCCATGACTCTATCAGGTACTGCCTTAACTCTGTCTTTCTTGTCTCTGCCAAGATTCTAAAAAGAACACTTCATTCACAATCTATTTCCTTACTTTTTATTCACTTCCCAACCCACTGTAATGTATCTATAGCATTCCTACAACTCTGCTGAAATTACTCCATCAAAAGTCATTAATGATCTCCATATTGCCAAGACTAACAGCTACCTTTCCATCCTTAGCTTTCTGGATCTTTCCATTGCATTTTACATCATTGATCACATTCTTTCCTTGACACGCTTAAATTCCTTGGTTTTCATGACACTATTCTCTCTCCTGATTCTCCTATCTCTAAAATTATTCCTGCTGCCCTCATCTTAGTGTTCCCTAGATTTTCATTCATGAATCAATCCTTTTTCCTTTCTATATGTTCTCATTAGGCAAAAGGTGGAACTAGTCAAGAAGTCCATAGAAGACTTCATGCCTTTAATTTATACCTCTAAATGATGTTATATGCTGATGATTTCCCAATTTCCAGCCCTAATCTGTTCTTTGAGCTGTGCACTCACCTCCAGCTAGCAGTAGGAAATCCTTTACTTGGATATTTCACAGGCACTTCAAACTTAGTATGTCCAAAACTAAACACATTATTTTTATGGAGGAGCCCATAAAGTAGCTCCTCCTCCCACATTCATTCTTTCTCTCTCTCTCTCTATGTAACCATCCCCCCAATCATCTAATCAAAAAATCTCACTCACCCAGTTCCTCCCCACCCTTCCGCCTTCCCTAGGGAAAAAAAAGAAAAAAATCTCACTCATCTTGGATTCCTCCCTTTGCCTCACTACCCCTCCCCGCATTCAAACACCAAATCTAGTCAATTTACTCTGTTAGAACAGTTCTTAAATTCTCTATCTTTGCTACTTTTATCCTAATTTAGGACCTCATAATCTCTTGTCTGTATTTCTATAACAATCTCTAAGCTAATCACTCTGATGCTAATCTTGGCCTCTCAATCTTTCTCCGTAATGCAGCCAGAATGACCCAATAAACAAATCTGATCATTTCACTACTCTCCTTAGAATAGTTTTGTAGCCCGCATAAAAATCTTCTTTTTATCATAGCATGCAATAACTTCTTTTTTGTAAAAATAGATTTGGGGGGGTACAAGTGTAAGTTTGTTACATGGATAAATTGTGTAGTAGTGAGTGAAGTCTCAGCTTTTCATGTAACCATCACCCAAATAGTGGACATTGTACTCATTAGTAATTTCTCATCCCTCACTCCCATCCTACTCTCCTACATTTCCAAGTCTCCAATGTCTATTATTCCACACCTTATGTCCATGTGTATACATTATTTAGCTCCCACTTATAATTGAGAATGTGGTATTTGACTTTTGGCTTCTGAGTTACAATAATTTCTTTGACTTGGTTTGTAATGACCATCGACTGATACCTGTTGGTTAGAACCTTATACTTTTGAATACCAAACAGCTTTTCATTTCCTACAAATCCTATACTGTATCATGCCATTGTGTCTTTGCACATTCCCTGTGACCATCCCCCCTTCTTCACTTGGTTCTTCCTTACCCTTCCATACTCAACTTGGACATTAACTTCTCTGTAATATCCTCCCTAAGTTCCTCAGATGAGACAATTGCCTTTCCTTAATGTTTCCATAACATTAAGTTTATCACTGCATTAACACTATGCATTATAATTATCTATTTAAATATCTGTCTCCTTTACTAAATTAAAACTTCGTGATGGCCAGGTGCGGTGGCTCAAGCCTGTAATCCTAGCACTCTGGGAGGCTGAGGTGGGCGGATCGTTTGAGCTCAGGAGTTTGAAACCAGCCTGAGCAAAAGCGAGACCCTGTCTCTACTAAAAATAGAAAGAAATTAATTGGACAACTAAAAATATATAGAAAAAATTAGCCGGGCATGGTGGCACATGCCTGCAGTCCCAGCTACTCGGGAGGCTGAGGCAGAAGGATTGCTTGAGCCCAGGAGTTTGAGGTTGCTGTGAGCTAGGCTGACGCCATGGCACTCACTCTAGCCCAGGCAAAAGAGTGAGACTCTGTCTCAAAAAAAAAAAAACAAAAAAAAAACAAAAAAACTTGGTGAAGGCCCATTATCTACCAGTGTGTCTGACACGAAGATATTTAATATTTTTTGTAGAATTAAATTTAACGATCATTCAAGTTGGTTTCAATTTTTCCAGAGTTATAAATAATGCTGCAATAAACAGCTCTGTGCAAATGATATGTTTAATTTTTAGATTTTATGATAAAAGATTACTGGGTCGAAAGATACAAACAGTTCTTATGACTCTTCAGTAATTTATGTTTGTTATTTTTAATATGTGACAAACTAAAAGGCACCTGCTCAAAAATTTTTACAATGTAAATTTATATTTGGAAGTTTTTGTTATGACATTCGACTAATATTTACTTCATGCCAATAATCAATGCCTTTAAGAATTAAAGTTAAACAATCAATTCGCATAGCTACCATAACTAATGCTCTACTTATAGCCCAATCTCAACAAGAAACAATTTAGACTATAATTAAGGCTGGGCACAGTGGCTCACACCTGTAATCCTAGCACTCTGGGAGGCTGAGGCAGGAGGATTGCTTGAAGCTAGGAATTCAAAACCAGCCGGAGCAAGAGCAAGAGCAAGACCCTGTCTCTACAAAAAAATAGAAAAATTAGCCAGGCGTGGTGGCATGCGCCTGTAGTTCCAGCTACTCAGGAGGATGAGGTGGCAGGATTGCTTGAGCCCAGGAGTTTGAGCTTGCAGTGAGCTATGATGATGCCACTGCACTCTAGCCCAGGCAACAGAGGGAGATCTTGTCTCAATTTGAAAAGAAACCACAATTAAAATGTATAGTGACACTTTTTATAATAAAAGATGCAGAATATATCAGTTGCCACTAATGAAACATTAATAGTTTCTTACCATTGGAGAAGGAAAAGCAATTTACCAAATTTTTGGAAATGGCCAGAAAGAAATCCACAGTATTAAAGCAATACATCAAACACAGAAGTTTTCATGAAACCATCCTAGCCAAGGAAAAAGCAAAGACAACATCAACCTGTATTTTCAATGTATAAGTTACTTGTATAATGCTCGTAAGGCAAGGGTTAGCAAACTATGGCCCTGGGCCAAATTCACCCCACTAGCTATCTGTATAAACGAAGTTTTATTAGAATACACCCACATTCATTCATTTATGTATTGTCTATGGCTGCTCTTACACTACAATGGCAGAGTTGAGCAGATGCAACAAAGACCATATGGCCCACAAAGACTAAAATATTTACTATTTGGCCCTTTATAGAAAAAGTCTGACAACTCCTAGTCTTAAGTTATTAGAAAAGGAAGCATTTTTTAATACTGTCTTTAAAAAATGCTTACATTAAAGAAAATAAATTATACATAAAATCCATGATTTATATCAGTATCCTATTTTTTCTCATTTCTTTGGTGTTACTTCTGATTAACTGTTTTCGCTCAAACCCATTCCTCTCCCCAGTCTGCCCTCACCACAGGTTCCTAATTCTCTTCTTTAGCATATTCTGGTATAGTTGATAATAATAAATCTCCTCTGACCTCATATGACTCAAATGAAGATGTAAAAAAGAAAAAAAGGACATAAAATGGAAGAAAAGTTAGTGAGTAACCAGGCTGGCAAAGTATGCATGCTTAGGGGAATGGTTAGTAATTGAGAGTATTGTAGAGAGTGGAGGACAATGTGATTAAAACAACTCCATAAGTATTTGAGGAAGAGAGAAAAAATAAAAAGAAGCAAATAAAGTAAAAAGGAAAATCAAAATATTTTAAAAATATAGAAAATTTACACATTTAAAAAGCATAAAATCTACTAGCATCACTCCTTTAAGGAAGCCTTCTATTTACCTATCCAAACAGGCAAAGAGTCCAGATTTCCCTCCTACTGCACAAAGTACTTTGGGAGCACAGCGAGGTCGTGTCATCAAGACTGTTTGATGTGACAGTCTATGTTCAGGCATAAAATGATACTTTAGGGCTTCATTCAAAAGATGTTTACAAGTACGATCATCACGAATAAGATGATTTGCTTCATATAGTCTAGTGAGAAACTTAACACTCAACAATGGTAATCGTACACTGTTTAGCAGCTGTGCTAAGTATTTCTGGCGTTCTTGTACATCATACTTGATCCAAGACTCTAATGCATAAAAAACAGTCTCTTCAGTAGCTACATTCAAACAGTCATTAGAAACAATTTCATCCAAATCAGCATGTGTAAGCTCAAAAAACTCTTCAGTCTGGCAAACAGCTTCAAAATTCTGGCATATGTATTTAGTGGCTGCCAAATAAAGGTCGTGACAACCATATGTTTCTGCAAAACGAGAAATTCCAATACAATTACCAGGATCGAGCTGGCTTTCAAGAAATGCACAACATTCTTTCAGGACAAGTTTTATCTGGAGTAGGTTTGCTGCTGGCAGGAGAGATTCAACTGTATCCTGAGAAATAAAAACAGTCCCTGTATAGGCATATTCCACAATAGCCTGAAGAGCAGTTTCATCAATGCACTGAAACTCAACTTCACTGTTCTCTTTTTCAGAAAGGTTTCCAGTGAACATAGCTTTGAAATATGGGCTGATGCTGGCAAGTACCACTTTGTGAGCATGAATTTTAACATCACCTACTCGAAGAATGATGTCACAGAGTTCGTGATGCTGGCGAAGAAGATTCAAGCCCTGTAGAAGTTGTTCAGAATGTAAGTGGGCTAAATTAGCAAGCATGTAGGTCGGGGATGTGTGGTCCATCTACAGAAAAACAAAAAGCATGCATAGTTATTTCAACATAATCTTGACAATATGATTCTGTTTTTCAAATAGTAGAAAATAAATCATACTTGTTATTTATTTGCCTGTTCATTGGTTTTTAAATACTTTATACTAAATACAAGAACTAGAGGCTTTTAGAGTAAGAGGAGACTTAACTCTTTACAGAAGGGCATATAATTCAACTCCTTTATTAGAGATATTAGGAAACGGAGGCCTAAAAGCTTACTTGATATACCCCAAACCATAACAGTCTCTGGGCAATGAACTTTTGGATCAGAACTCTACCAACTCTTTCATTCTGTTTCCCTTCATTAAATTCAAGTCATGAGCTATCACTGAAACAAAATGCAAATGTGGAGTGGGGTCGGGGAGAGGAAACTTGCTTAAAGTAAAATTAGGTTTGAAACAATACTAGCTATTTGTCAACTGACGGATGCTTTAATTGAAATTTCATGTTAACTCAAACACTTTACCCAAAAAGTCTGTAACTGCTTTGATAGAGAATGCTGAATTTAACAAATTAACTGTCAATTCATCCAAAAACAACAACAAAATTATTGTGAACAGAATCCAATGTTCTACAGTGAAGGAAATAAGGCTAACTTACTGATCTACACCACAGCCACTCAACTCTTGATCCTTAATTTAGATCATGCCCATTCAATCTACTTGTCCCTTTGTGTTTCTGAAGATGAAGAAGAATAAAAATAGGAGAGAAGAAAAGGAATAAGAAGGAAAAGAAAGAAAGCAGAATGACAATAAAGAGGGTGGCAGGCTGAATACTGGTTCCCCAAAAGACATTCACATGCTAATCCATGAAACCTGTGAATGTTACTTTATATGGTAAAAAAGAACATTGCAGATATAATTGAGGATTTTGAGATGGGGGGATTAGCTTGGATTACCCAGGTGGGCCCAAAATACAATCAACATATACCTTAAAAGAAGGCAGAGGATTCTGCTGTAACAAAAGAGCAAGAAAAAAAGAAAAAGAAAAAAAATATTAAAAAAAAAAAAAAAGGTGGCAGAAGGAGATTTGACACAAACAGAAGAGGAGGTCATGTGACTACAGAGGCAGAGAATGCAGTGCTGCAGCCACAAACCACGGAGTGCTGGCAGCCACCGTAAGTTGGAAGAAGCAAGAACAGATTCTCCCTTAGAGCCTTCAGAGGAAGCATGGCCCTGCCATCTTAATTTCAGCCCACTAATACTAATTTCAGACTTCTGGCCTCCAGAACTGTGAGAAAACACATTTCTGTTGTTTTAAGCAACTGAATTTGTGGTAATTTGTTACAGCTGCCATAAGAATTAATATATGGATATTTCATAATGGATTGTAGTAGTTAGAATAGACAAAAGTAACATAGGACATCTATACAGTATTAGCTGTTTTCTCCCTGTCTCACTCACACTTCAAACAAAGGTTATAGGGATAACAAAAAAAGTAGATTTCTATCATAAAAGTGTTACCAAATTAAGCATTTTGAACACTATTAAATATTAATAATATAAGTACTGGCAGGACCTGGAAAGTTTAGCACTTCATTCTTGTGCATTTTTACATGGAAAAAATACAAATATTGAACTTTTATCTTTGTCAAGAACCTCATCATTTCACACTTGTTTAACACTGCATTTTAAGTCAGTTAGCATATTATGTTAATATGGCCACCTTACAGCTGATACCAGCCTCCACTTCTGATCTCTCCAAATAATCCCACATACATCTACCAGTATAATTCTCAAGCATTATTTCAATCATGGTATGAACAAGTCTCAAGAAATTTCTAGGTCTTCCAGTAGGTACATTATTCCAGAACAAAATACATACTGGTAAGAAGACAACAATCAGAAGGCAGAAATTTAGGTCTGGATATGTTCTGTTACTTATTATAGAGTTGACCTTTTTAAGCTGTTTAACTTCTTTTAGCCTCAGTTTTATGGAAAAGTTAGTAAGTAGACTAAAAAGTGATGAAAAAGAGGAAGGCAAGTAGATAAAGAAAATAAGTAATGGGGTTAAGAAATCACTCCTAGCTACTTTACATCTAGTTAACTTTATCTTCTGTCACCTTCATTTTCCTTATCTACAAAATGAGATCATAATAATATCTGAACTACATACCTCACAAGGTTTTTGAGGATCAAATTGGACAGTGTACATGAAAGCACAATAAACTGTTTGAGTTTTACATGTAGAGTACTATAGTCGGGCAATAGAGGTATAACAATATCAGTGAAGAATACAGATTTGGAAATATAAGATAATGTGTTTCAGTCCCAACTGGGTCATGTATTATTATGTGGAATTGGTACATTTCTTAACTGTTAATTTTTTCATGGACAACATAGGAATACCCCTATTTATCTCAGAAGTTTACATGAAAGTGACTGGGTAAAGCATAAAGTTCCATACAACTTGAGGTGCTAAGAGTACATAAGTCTCACTTTACAAAATTGCCTCCTCATATGATCCCCACTTTCCATAATTCCCATTCTTTCCTATAATGACCTTTCATTCTAATAATACCCATGTAATTATGATAGCTCTCTATAAAACTTGCTGTCTCTCAAATACTTTCTTCTACATGTTAGATTTTCTCTATAATCTTTCTCTTCCAAGTTCCATTCCTCTAATTCAAATTCTCAACAGTCTAAGTCAAAATTAACTTTACCTGGAAGTCGATAAGCATTTTTGCACATTCATTTATATGCAATTAATTTAGCTACATGTGTTGTTCTGAAAACATACCCCACCTTGACTCTCATTTGTCTGATTTAACAAGGAAAATAGTAGACTGAAAAGTGAATAAAAAGCATGAAAGATGAATGGATATGAAAAATAAGAGAAGGAACTGAAAAAGGAGACCTAGCTACTTTGTAAGTTCATGTCTCTCTCAAACTAAACAATTATGTTCCAAGACATTTTAAAGAATCTGCAAATGAGATCCAGGAATCACTGCCAGTGACACAGGATTAGAGACTGTTTTAAAAAAACAACAGGCCAGGCACAGTGGCTCATGCCTGTAATCCTAGCACTCTGGGAGGCCAAGGCAGGAAGATTGCTTGAGCTCAGGAGTTTGAGACCAACCTGAGCAACAACGAGATCCCATCTCTACTAAAAATATAAAAATTAGCCAGGAATTGTGGTGTGCACCTGTAGTCCCAGCTACTTGGGAGGCTGAGGTAGGAGGATCGCCTGAGCCCAGGAGTTTGAGGTTGCTGTGAGCTAGGCTGACGACGCCATGGCACTCTACTCAGGGCAACGGAGTGAGACTCTGTCTCAAAAAAAATAAATAAATAAAAAACAACAATAATTTCTACAATCTGGTAAGATTCATGTTAATTTCCGATAGTATTCTAAAACAAATTATTAAAGATTTGACTTATAGGCCAGATGCAGTAGTTCATGCACTTTGGGAGGCTGAGATGGGAGGATTACTTGAGGCCAGGAGCTCAAGACCAGCCTGGGTAACATAGCAAGACCCTGTCTCTACAAAAAACAGAAAAATGAGCTGGGCATAGTGGTATGCCCCTGTAGTCCCAGCTATCCAGGAGACTGAAGCGGGAGGTTCCCTTGAGTCCAGGAGTTTGAGGCTGCAGTAAGCTATGACAACACCACTGCACTCTAGCCTGGGCAACAGAGTGAGACCCTGTCTCAACGATAACAACCGCCAAAAAGATTTGACTTATAAATACCGAGAAGAGGATGTACAGATCTCTAAAACAGGACAGAGGAGCTAATAACAAGACATGTCACAGACTAATCCTGTTTCTTTTTTAAAAATGTGTTTAGAAGACTTATACATCAGAAAAGTACACTTAATGTTTAACTAGATGTTAGTAAAGAATGTTATAATGCCTTTCATGATTTCTTGGAGAACAAAACTAAAAAATAAAAGCTACTTGAGTTAGCTAAAAATTAGCAACTGGCTGAACAATCACACTCAGAGTATATTACTTAGTGGAATGATGTCTGGAGGGATTTTTCTAGTGGTATTCTATAAGGCCAACATGAAGATATTCGGGGTATGCTCTGGAGCTTTGAAGATGACATGAAGCAGCAAAGGACAGCAAAAACACTGGATAACAAAAGATCTGACATCTAATAAGAAGAAATTTAAGAGGGATAAATGTAAAAATTCTATAGTAGATTCCAAAGCAACTACACAAGTATGAATAAGAGAGAAAAGACATTTATAGTACATGTTTAAAGGGTTCATGGATTTTAATTTTAGTACTATTTTAAAGTTCCAAGCATATGTTGGTTTAAGTTGCATTAACATAACTGTAATATACAGAACTAGAGAGGAGACATTCTTTTTTTCTCTGCAAATGTCAGACCATATCTGGACAGAATTTAAGTATCATCCTTTGAAAGCAATCTACACAAACTTGTAACACCTGATGAAGAGAAGAAATTCAAATCATGTCTTATGGGTCATGGAACTGAGGGTATTAGTCTGGGAAAAAGGGAGATCTGAGGGTTATCATGTAAAAACACATGGGAAAGCTACTCAATAATAATAATATAGGGTTGTTTTGAAGATTATATGAGTTTATAAAGTACTTAGAATAGTGTCTATTACTTAGTAAGCTCTTCATAAATATTAGTTATCTTATTACCAATGAATTTAAGAGAGTGGGCTCTGGAATCAGGCGGCCTAGGTTATAATAGTGTCTGCAGTATTCAATAGCTATGTGACCTTGGGAAAGTCATCTTAAAGCCTCAGTTTTCCCATTTGTACAACACAGACAAAATAAAAAATGGTAGTAAATATGCCTTTTTATGCGCTGGCATTTAAGTACTCAATAATTGTTGATAATATTTATTATCATATATTATCCTTTAAAAAGCTTGATTTTTGCCAATTAAAACTATGTGACTCCCTTCCATGCTTACCAAAAAAGGAACATTGCTTCCTGTGAAGCTTACAAATACAACCAAGGCAAGACCAAAGCCTGACTAATTCCTACCAGTAAAGATACATTGAGCCATTTTTAGATTTAGATAATTACTTAGACAGTGAAAAGATGATTAGCCAAAAAGCGAGCTCCTGGATCTTTGTCCCACAAACCAAAAATGATACTATCAAAAGGGTTTGGCTGACTACTTGTAAATTGTTGAGGAACCCAATCTAGACTGCAGCTAAGCAGTTTTATATTCTGTAGCTCCATTCTAAAGGGGGAGGGGTGCAGGGGGACAAAAGCCCAATACCGTATCACAACCAGGGAGGTGATGAGAAACTCTCATGACAGACTACCAGGAGAGATAGAGAAGTGAGTGGGAGATGGCCTCATTAGAGGCCCCTTAAGGCCTCTCATCCTCTAGCATTCCAAGAGAATCACAAGGTATGCCAAGACTCAGATAAGCTGCGGTCCTGAGGTCCAAGCCTTTGCCTATATGGATAACATGCAAGATCACCAGAGTGCCATGACGAAACTGTTCCCCTATGGTACTTCTCCTTTATCTCACTTTCCTAGATTTATGTTGTTAAAACCTTTTAAATATATTCTGACCAACTAGTAAGTGAAACATTCTATTCATGTGAACCACCAGGGTTTAATTTACTCCAAAAATGGGTCAAAGAAAGGGCACCGATAAAGGTAATTTTGTAAAAGAAAACCTATGCATTTTTTTTTATTTCAGCATATTATGGGGGTACAGATGTTTAGGTTACGAGTGTTGCCCTTGCCACCCCTTTCCCCCCAAGTCTGAGTTTCAAGTGTGTCCATCCCTCGGATGGTGCGCATTGCACTCTTTGTGTATGCATATACCCGTCCCCTCTTTCCCCCCCACCCCGCCTGACATCCAATAGATGTTATTCTTTTTTTTTTTTTTTTTTGAGACAGAGTCTCACTCTGTTGCCCAGGCTACAGTGCCATGGCGTCAGCCAGGCTCACAGCAACCTCAAACTCCTGGGCTCAAGCGATCCTTCTGCCTCAGCCTCCCGAGTAGCTGGGACTACAGGCATGTGCCACCATGCCCACCTAATTTTTTCTATACATATATATTTTTAGTTGTCCAGATCGTTTCTTTCTATTTTTTAGCAGAGACGGGGTCTTCCTCTTGCTCAGGCTGGTTTAGAACTCCTGACCTTGAGCGATCCAATCGCCTCGGCCTCCCAGAGTGCTAGGATTACAGGCGTGAGCCACCACGCCCAGCCGATGTTATTCTTATATGTGCACTTATGTGTTGATCAGTTAATACCAATTTGATGGTGAGCACATGTGGTGCTTGTTTTTCCATTCTTGGGATACTTCACTTAGTAGAATGCGTTCCAGCTCTATCCAGGAGTATACAAGAGGTGCTATATCGCCACTATTTCCTAAAGCTGAATAGTACTCCATGGTATACATATACCACATTTTATTAATCCACTCATGTATTGATGGACACTTGGGTTGTTTCCACATCTTTGCAATCGTGAATTGTGCTGCTATAAACATTCGGGTGCAGGTGTCTTTCTTATAGAGTATCATTTGATCTTTTGGGTAGATGCCCAGTAATGGGATTGCTGGATCGAATGGTACTTCTACTTGTATCTCTTTAAGGTATCTCCATATTGCTTTCCACAGAGGTTGCACTAGTTTGCAGTCCCACCAGCAGTGTATGAGTGTTCCTATCTCTCCGCATCCACACCAACATTTATTGTTTTGGGACTTTCTGATAAAGGCCAGTCTCACGGGAGATAAGTGATATCTGGTTGTGGTTTTGATTTGCATTTCCCTGATGATTAGAGATGTTGAGCATTTTTTCATGTTTTTTGGCCATTATTCTGTCTTCTTTTGAAAAGTTTCTGTTCATGTCCTTTGCCCACTTTTTGATAGGGTCGTTTGTTTCTTTTTGATTTTCCTGAGTTCTAAGTAGATTCTAGTTATCAACCCTTTATTGGATTTGTAGCATGCAAAAATTTTCTCCCATTCTGTAGGTTGTCTGTTTGCTCTTGTGACAGTTTCTTTGGCTGTGCAGAAGCTTTTTAATTTGATCAGGTCCCATTTATTTATTTTGGTTGTTGCTGTGATTGCTTTTGGGGTCTTGTTCACAAATTCTTTGCCTAGGCCAATGTCTAGAAGAGTATTTCCAACATTTTCCTCTAGAATTCTAATAGTTTCACTCCTTAAGTTTAAATCTGTTACCCAGTGTGAGGTGATTTTTGTGAGAGGTGAAAGGTGTGGATCCTGGTTCAGTCTTCTACATGTGGCTATCCAGTTTTCCCAGCACCATTTATTGAATAAGGATTCTTTTCCCCAGTGTATGTTTTTGTCTGCTTTGTCAAAGATTAGGTGGCTATATGAGGATGGTTTTATATCTGGGTTCTCA
>RJWJ010003865.1:0-68547 GCA_004363605.1 Indri indri | reverse complement strand
TCAAGCTGTTTTGATTACTACAGCCTTATAATAAAGTTTGAAGTCTGGTAAGTTGATACCTCCCATTTTGTTTTTATTGCCTAGAATTGTTTTTGCTATGTGGGGTCTTCTCTTGTTCCATACGAAGCGTAGAATTAATTTTTCTACATCTGTGAAGAATGATGTTGGTATTTTAATAGGGATTGCATTGAATCTGTAGATCATTTTGGATAGTATAGACATTTTAACAATGTTGATTCTGCTGACTCACGAGCATGGTATGGTTTTCCATCTGTTTACGTCCTCTGCTATTTCTTTCCCCAATGTTTCATAGTTCTCCCTGTAGAGGTCTTTTACCTCCTTAGTTAAATATATTCCTAGATACTTTATTTTCTTTGTTGCTATTGTGAAGGGAATTGAGTCTTTGATTTGGTTCTCGGTATGACTGCTATTGGCGTATAAGAAAGCCTCTGATTTGTGTGTATTGATTTTATATCCTAAGACTTTACTGAATTCATTTATCAATTCCAAGAGCTTCTTGGTTGAATCCACGGGGTTTTCTAGGTATAATATCATGTCATCAGCAAATAGTGAGAGTTTGATCTCTTCTGTTCCCATTCGTATGACTTTAATTCCACTCTCTTGCCTGATTGCTGTGGCCAGGACTTCCAGCACTATGTTGAACCGAAGTGGAGATAATGGGTAACCTTGTCTGGTGCCAGTTCTAAGTGGGAATGCTTTCGATTTTTCCCCATTCAGTATGATGTTGGCTGTGGTTTGTCATAAACGGCTTATATCATTTTTAGGTAAGCCCTATCTATGCCTATTTTGTCAAGCATTCTTATAAAATGGTGTTGAATTTTGTCAAATGCTTTTTCCGTGTCTATTGAGAGAATCATATGGTTTTTGGAAAACCTATGCATTTTTATCATTGTACTGGGTGCAAATGATATAATGTTCATTCCTTTTAAGAACTATTTTTTTTTTTTTTTTTGAGACAGAGTCTTACTGTGTTCCCCAGGCTAGAGTGCCGTGGCGTCAGCC
This sequence comes from Indri indri, assembly GCA_004363605.1. NCBI lineage: Eukaryota > Metazoa > Chordata > Mammalia > Primates > Indriidae > Indri > Indri indri. The sequence goes on along the minus strand of RJWJ010003865.1, from coordinate 67,524 downwards.
TAGCTCACAGCAACCTCAAACTCCTGGGCTCAAGCGATCCTCCTGCCTCAGCTTCCCGAGTAGCTGGGACTACAGGCATGCGCCACCATGCCCAGCTAATTTTTTTCTATTTATTTTTAGTTGTCCGATTAATTTCTTTCTGTTTTTTTAGTAGAGACGGGGTCTTGCTCTTGCTCAGGCTGGTTTCGAACTCCTGAGCTCAAACAATCTGCCCGCCTTGGCCTCCCAGAGTGCTAGGATTACAGGTGTGAGCCACCGCGCCCAGCCCCCCTTTTAAGAACTATTGAAAATAAAGTTTAAGAATTATAATTTTAATGCTTAACAAAAACAATGCCAACTGAAAACTTTAAAAGGGCAAAGTAAAAGCAGGGAACTTAAAATTAACTATGCTAGGTGTCTGCCATAACACAGTTCTTAAAATTTTTAACTAGACCCCTTTCTTCTCTCAAGAAGTCTAACTTAAGAGAAATTCACAGAACTTTAACTTTTTCAAATATAGTTTTAAAACAGTGGCTCTCAAAATATGGTCCTTATACCAACAGCATCATTTGGGGACTGCTAAAAATGTAAATTTCTTGAGCCTCATCACAGAAGTAAGGAATCAGAAACTATATGTGGGGAAGGAGGTGCAGGGAATGGACAATCTGTGTTGTAAGCTTTCCAGGTGATTGTCAAGCATGCTAAAGTTAGAGAATCAGTTAAAATATTTCCAGCACAAGTGTAATTGCTTAAAAATAATAGTAAATTATAATTTTAACTTATTCAAAATTATGAATTACAACTGTGGCTATATTTGGTTCTCAGTTACTTACCTATAAATGGCTAAAAGTAACTCAAAGAAGCAATAATTTCTAATCTTCAAAACCCCACCTTTGTCAAACAGTTTTACTGGCAGTTTCATTTATCTCAGTTAACAACCTTGTGCAGAATAAAGATCAAGTACCATGGAAAATAGGAAAGAAAAGTTGAGTAAAAGTATGAATTTTAGAGCCAGAGAGATCTGGGTTCAAGTCTACTTTGGCTGCACAATAGCTGGGCTATTTAATAGTTGGGCAAATTACTTAATTCTTGAACATTCTCATTTGCATAATTTGTTGTGGATTAAACAGAATTAAATGAGAATGTGTGTAAAGAAAAACAGAGCAATGGAAAAGAGAAAATATAGAAATAGATCATATATATATATATATACGCAGATTTAGTATTATATATGACAAAGGCAGCATCTCAAAATCACTGGGGAAAAGAGGGACTGTTAAATAAATGTGTTATGATAACTGAATAACCATATAGAAACAGATAAAATTAGATTCCTTCTACATACCTACAACAACAGGATAAATTCCAAATGGAGTAGTGGTTTAAATGTAAAAAAATGAAATAAGTATTATAATAAAAGGGGGGTGAAAATTCATGTATTGAGAGGAGGGGCCTTTAAGGGGTCACTTGCATAGCCCTCATGAATGGGTTAATAAATTCATAGATTATTGGATTGATGAGTGGGTTACCATGGAAGTAGGACTGGTAGCTTTATAAGAAGTGGAAGAGAGACCTCAGCTAGCACACTCGGCCCCCTCACCATGTGACGCCCTGTGATGCCTCAGGACTCTGCACGGAGTCCCTGCTAGCAAGAAAGCCCTCACCAGATGCAGGCTCCTCTACCTTGGACTTCTTGGCCTCCATAACTGTAAGAAATAAATTTGTTTTCTTTATAAATTACCCAGTTTCAGGTACTCTGTTATAAGCAACAGAAAATGGACTAAGACAACCTGGGATTAGAGAATAGTTTCCTAACTATGAAATAAAATCCAGAAGCACTAAAAGATAGATAAAATTGATTACATTTAAAAACTTTGACTACTTAAAGAAATCACAAGCAAAGTAAAAGTATTTGCTAATGATCAGGGCTGAGACAATTATTTGTAACATATAGAAAACATACATAGGTAATACATAAAACATTTCTAAAATTCTGTAGCCCCATAGAGAAAATTGGCTAAAGAAACACACACATAGTTAATGCCAATGGCTTTTAACCATCTGAAAACTTCTCAACTTTGCTTAAAAGTAAATAAATTAAAACTACATGAAGTTAGGAATTCTCTCTTGACAATATACTCGGTGAGGTTGTGAGAAACAGGTAATCTCACTCATTGCTGTGGGAATGTAAAATCATACAAGACCTCTGGAGGCATATATGACAAAATCTAGCATAATTTCATTTGCATTTACCCTTTGATACAACAATCCAGCTTCTAAGAATCTATCCAAAATACTCCACTGCCAAAAATATTTAAAGACAAGTGCATAAACAAGGCTAATAATTGCAGGACTATTTATAAAAGCAAAAGAATAGACTTTATGTTTCTTATTCTTCACATTTGAGAAACCAAGAGCCAACTGATCAAGAATTTTTAAACAACCCTAATGTCCACACAAAAAAAGAATGGTTGAAAAAACTATGTCACATCCACACAATGGAGTATTACATAGCAGTGAAAAGGAATGAGGAATCTCTGAATATACTACTCTGCAGGGATCTCTCTGATCCAAGAAAAGCGTGTATATTATGTCACTATTTACCTAAGAAAGGAAAGGTTACAAATACACACAACCACTTATATAAAAAAGGAAATTTCAAACAATATGTATTTTTAAAATTTATTTTTTACTTTACCTGAGCCCAGTGAGAGCTGGAATAAACAATGTATTTTTTAAAGGTTACCTATGAGAGAGGGAATAAATTAGAAAGGATAGAGATAGAAGCTTGACATCTTTGAATATACCATTTCATAGACTTGACTGTGAACCAGGAAAGTATTTTACATAATTATAAGGCAAAATTAAATCTTAAAAACACAATCTGTATGAAATTAGAAAATAAAAGGAAGTAAATATGTAGCTAGTTAGTGGCCATTCCAAATAAATTTAAAACAGTAATTTGACAGTCACATCTCTATTGGGATATACCCTAAAAAATATAGTTTACTTATACTGTTTTCAGTAATCATATTGTTAATGAAGGTGTGCTATTTGTATTCTGAAAGTGTTATATGCACATTGTGGTATAAAGTAAAGGAGTAATCATGTGATATTCTACTATCCCTAGGGTCAATGTGATCTAGGATTCTTGGTATGGGAAAAAGGAGATAAAGATGTAAGACTGAGGCCGGGCGCGGTGGCTCACGCCTGTAATCCTAGCACTCTGGGAGGCTAAGGAGGGCGGATTGTTTGAGCTCAGGAGTTCGAAACCAGCCTGAGTAAGAGCGAGACCCCGTCACTACTAAAAATAGAAAGCAATTAATCGGACAACTAAAAATATATAGAAAAAATGAGCCAGGCATGGCGGTGAATGCCTGTAGTCCCAGCTACTCGGGAGGCTGAGGCAGAAGGATTGCTTGAGCCCAGGAGTTTGAGGTTGCTGTGAGCTAGGCTGACGCCACGGCACTCTAGCCCGGGTGAAAGAGTGAGACTCTGTCTCAAAAAAAAAAGATGTAAGACTGAGATTTTAATTATAAACCTTTTAGTCTACATCTGAATAAAAATTATCGGAATAAACATATAAACAATGTAACAGCATATATTTATATTATGTACTAATATAGTTTAGATATAAAAATACATATAATATATCCATACATATTAAATATATGTAATATCACTTTAAGGAAAAAAAAAATATTTCCTAGCTCTGTCTACTGAAAAGGTCTAGAAACTGACCATCCCAGTAGCAAAGAACATTCCTAGCATCCAGATGTGGTCCCTGTATACCATTTCTCTCAAGAGAATGGAACTCCTTGGACCAATAGTTGGTTCCAGGGCTGAGGCAGAAGATGTCAAGAGAAATTTGGAATCTAACTCATAGGCAGCAAGAAAGCTGTTAATAACTGCAAGGGTCATATCAAAAATACTCAGGAACCATTCACTACTAAGCAGGCTGAGCCAGAAGGATAGCTTGAGGCCAGGAGTTCAAGACCAGCCTGGGCAATGGAGTGAGACTGTGTCTCTAAAAAAATTAGAAAGTTAAAAAATTAAAAAATCAGGTGGGGGGTACCTGTAGTCCCAGCTACTTGTGAGGCTGAGGTGGGAGAACTGCTTGAGACCAATGGTTTGAGATAAGCCTAAGCAATATAGTAAGACCTTGTCTCAAAAAACAAACAAAAAAACCCCAAAACAAACAAAACAACCCCACAGGAACCAAACAGAATAGGCTTTCACAAGTCAAAGATGGGACAAACCAATCATCAATAATAACTGCAATTGATTAAAACACATCATAAATATTAAATCCATAAATTAATTGTGGTAATTTTTAAAAAATCCTAATGGTCACCACTGGAGGATGCTAGAACCAACTCATTATTTGAAACCTAGTAAATAAAGGGAAAGAATCAAGCATTTATGCTGCCATTCCTGTGCTAACTAAAAGATGAGGGTAAATTTCTCTTTATAAAAGTACTCCAGTTAATAAATAAAGAATGAATGATAGAATATTACCATTTTGCCCCCTTAATTAGTAAAGGTAGGCATTGATTATGAAGGGCTGCTACTATCACAAAAAAAGAGACAGCCAGTTATCAGGGCCTTCTGATGGGAGAATATAATACCACCTATGAATATTCTTGCACCCCTACCCCTAACAAACACCAAAATCAAACAAATCAACTACAGTCAACCCACTAGATCCAACTATGAGTTTATGCAAAATATAGAAAACACAAAAATATGTTAAACTATACCAGAAAGATGCAATTGGCAAAAACATACTGTGAAAAATCTTATGGAATAATCCAAATTCTTCAACAAATATACTGCAAGAAATAAAAGGAAAGAGAATGAACCTACAAATTGAAATAAACTCATCGAGCGCAGTGGCTCGTGCCTGTAATCCTAGCACTTTGGGAGGCCAAGGAAGGAGGACTGCTTGAGGCCAGAGTTGGAGACCAGCCTGAGCAAGAGTAAGACCCTGTCTCTACAAAAAAATAGAAAAATTAGCTGGGTGTGGTGACACATGCCTATGGTCCCAGCTACTCGGGGGGCTGAGGCAGGAGAATAGCTTGAGCCCAGGAGTTTGAGGTTGCAGTGAGCTGCAATGATGCCACTGCACTCTAGCTGGGGCAACAGTGTGACTCTATCTCAAAAAAAAAAAAAAAAAAAAAAAAACTTAAAAGACATATCAACCAAATACAACCTCTGAACCACACATGTGTGCGCACCCACACATTTAGAAAACAACTGGAAATTTGTACACTGACTAGATTATTGATTATATTAATAATCACTATTATTTTTTATTGCTGAATAGTGCTATTGTAGTTATGTTTTTAAGAGCTTTTATCTTTTACAAATATATATACTGAGATATTTTTAGATGAAATAATATGAAGTGATGCTGGTCAAAGTTTTTCAGGGATGAAAAAAAAGAAAAAGAAAAAAAAAGAAATAATATGAAGTCAGGGATTTGTTTCAAAATAATATGGGATGAGAGACCTGATAGGAATGATGTCATGGGTTGATAACTATTGAAGTTGGGTGATAGGTACATGGGGTTCATCATATTATTCTACTTGTACATGTTTTTGAAATTTTGCACAATAAAAAGGTTTTTTGTTAAAAGAAAGGAGAATGTAAAGCACTAAACACTAAGATTTAGAGATAAAGAAACTTAAATTCTGAGAGTTTAAGTGAATTAGCAAAATCATACAACTAGTAAGAAGCATTACTGGGATTATAAAGTTTTCTTAATCTTAGAATAAGAACAATGTTCTCTACACATTACATTTTAGAAATTGCACTGCCAAACAATGTTGAGCTGCTTAAAATACTTACTGAACCAATTTGTTGTTACTTCTGATAAGTCTAAATTATTCTATGAAAAACTATCTAGAATTTCTTTGTTCAATTGTTGTAATGTAACAGGAACTGTTATGAGCCTTTTTACATGTATTAATTCCCTTTATCCTCAGAGCAACAATAGGAGACAAACACTGTTTTTATTATTACTCCCATTTTACGGATGAAGCAATTTAAGGCACAGAGAAATTATGTCTAAGGCAAGATTTAAACCTTGGCACTCTGTTTCCAGAATTCTTAAATACTATGTTATACTGCCTCATTTACTATAAGAAGCTCAGAATTTCTTATTATTAAAATTTTAACTGAAACAAGAAACTGAAAGTGTACAGAACAGAAACCCAAAAAGGAGACATCATTCAGACAGACATACACACATACACACATCAAATAAAAATATATATCAGGGCTTTAAAAATGAAATAAAGAGGGACCCATAGAATAATCATTCCCTTCCATTATTCATGTAATAACAGATTTGATATAGCAGGTTCACCCACATCCCTGCCATATTTTTTTGTTCTTAATTTTTTTTACCCTAAAACAAATACTTAAGAGCACAATGGCTCACACCGGTAATCCTAGCACTTTGGGAGGCCAAGGCAGGGCCATAGGAGTTCAAAAGCAGCCCGATCAAGAGTGAGACCCCATCTCTACAAAAAATATAAAAATTAGCCAGGCATAGTGGTACTCATCTGTAGTCCTAGCTACTTCGGAGGTTGAGGCAGGAGGATTGCTGAGCCCAGGAGTTAGAGGTTGCAGTGAGCTATGATGATGCCACTGCAGTGTAACATGGGAGACAGAGCAAGATTTTGTCGAAAGAGGAAGGGGCAGGGAAGGGAAGGCAAGGAAAGGAGGGAGGGGAAAGGAAGGGAGGGAAGGAACAAAGAAAGAGGAGAGGAAAGGGAAAAAAGAAAAGAAAAAAGGAAGGGAAAGGAAAGCACAGCACAGCAAAGCAAAAGAGTATTCTAAATCTAGGTAACTGAATTAGTCAATATTGAATAAACAAGATCTATACGAAAAGTTTTAACAAGGTATTACTACTGCACTTCACTTCTAATCATTTTCTTATTGTATAAATATCCACAATATACAAATAACGATAGATGAAATTAAAATAAAATCAAACTTTTCCATAGTCTACAGTAACTTCACAATTTTAGGTTCTGAAACCAAGATAATAAAGGTCAAGCTGTGAGTTTAGGACAGGGGTGTGGAACCTGCTGCCTTAAGGGGAAACATCACCTTCTAGGTCCTTAAGTGCAGCCTTTTGACTGAATCTAAATTTGACAGAACAAATCTTTTTATTAAAAGGGGTGCAGCAGAGAAAGAGGAAGCTTTTCTTGCCTCCTTTCATGCTTAAAAAATAAGATTCTTGTAATTAAAAGGCCACGGGTTCCCCATCCCTAGTAGGATCTACTTAACTGACACCTAAGCTACAAAGCGGTATGCTGAAATCAGTTGGGAGGCAATTATCTGCCAACATATAAATACAGATCACAACCAGAGTAAATAAATAGTGAAGAGAAATGAGGATTGCTTAAAAACAAAAATTCAAACGGACACATGTCTGTAAAAAGTACGATTTACGAAATTATTTAAGTATTTTATAAACTGCTCTTTCCTTACATTTCTTTCCCACAGTTCAACCTTCCTCACAGTAGAATTCAACAAGTGATGGTATATAATTTCATCAGTGAGCCTACAGAACAAGTTGGCATACTTTCCTTTTCTCTGAGATTGACTTTTACTATATCTGGAGAAACAAAAGAAAAACTAAAGCCTGTAATAACTGAATCACTGTATCATGGATTAAAAAATAATATAGATAATGTAAGTCCCCAAAGCCATTACTACATCCAGTAAAAGCTCTAAGTTACATAATTAACCCCTGAGCACTGAAAAACGGGTTGCAACAGATGTGAAATCCTGTTAACTTATACAGATTAGTGCTTAAAATGCAATACAAATTGGATTTTTGCTGAAAATTATAGTTTTGATGGAGGACAGAAATGTACAATGGTTTTGGAACATTAAGCAGATGAAAATGTATCACTGATATACATAAAGAAAACCTATTTAATCCCATATATATAAAAATAAGCTTATAATTTCTTAACCTCATTAAAGTATTGACTCAAACAAGAAATTAAAAAGGTTTAGAATAGAAGCCCCAAAAGGATAGATGAAAATATATATAATCAAATAATATATAATCAAAGATATGAATAATAATGGGAAAATTTAATTTTATCCTATAGTTTCAATGCTCTCTCCCACCAAAACTTTCCCAAACCTCTAAGCAAATACCTAAATTGACTAACTTTTACTTTCTTCCTCTCCAGTGGAAACACTCATAAAATATGCCATAAGACAAAAGTAGACGTAACCTAAAAAAATTATTGGATTAAATGAGTTAATATTCATAAAGTACCTAGCACAGTGTATGGCACATACCTAACACTCCATAAATGATATTATTACAATTATTTGTTAATCTTACTAGCACCTTTCATTTGCATAGCATTTCTTCACAATAACTTCTTAAACTATGCAAAATTCCTAATAGTTTACAGAATTCACACTTATTTCCAGTATTCCTGGATGTCTATAAAACTTGAGTATGAACACGGAAAAATTATAGTGATTCATGCAACGAATTAATATATTATGACTGTGGAAATAAAAGATGTTTTTAGGGAAGTTCAGCTCAAAAAATTAACATATGTATCACACATATTCCTATAATCCAATAATTTAAACTCTTGAAATTATTGAAATTTTTAACTTGTTTTACCTGAATTTGCAATTTTCAATGTATCCTTAACTACTTCCTTTCAGCTTTCTGATGTGTACTATTAATAATATACTGAACAGTGTACCCCCACTATTCTGGAATTTGATTAAAAATTTCTATCCTATTTATATCTATGATTAAATATAAAAGGCTTTTCTAGTTAATAAACAGAGGTTCACTAGAATTCAAAAGTAAATTTTTTTTTTTTTTTTTGAGACAGAGTCTCACTCTCTTGCCTGGGCTAGAGTGCCATGGCGTCAGCCTAGCTCACAGCAACCTCAAACTCCTGGGCTCAAGTGATCCTCCTGCCTCAGCCTCCCAGGTAGCTGGGCCTACAGGCACATGCCAACATGCTGGCAAATTTTTTTTTTTTCTATTTTTAGTTGTTTGGTCAATTTCTTTCTATTTTTTTTAGTGGAGACGGGGGGGTCTCGCTCTTGCTCAGGCTGGTCTCGAACTCCTGAGCTCAAATGATCTGCCCGCCTCGGCCTCCCAGAGTGCTAGGATTACAGGCATGAGCCACTGTGCCTGGCCTCAAAAGTAAATTTTTTAAAAAATCCGCTCTGTAGGCCAGGAGGGGCACCTATAATCCTAGCACTTTGGGAGGCTGAGGTGTGAGGATTGCTTTAGGTCAGGAGTTTGAGACCAGCCTGAGCAAGAGTGAGACCTCATATCTACGAAAAATAGAAAAATTAGCTGGGCATGGTGGTGCATGCCTGTAGTCCCAGCTACTTAGGAGGCTGAGGTAAGATGATTGCTTGACCCCAGGAGTTTGAGGTTGCAGTGAGCTATGATGATGCCACTGCACTCCAGCCTGGGCAAAAGAGTGAGACCCTATCTCAAAAACAAACAAACACAAAACCCTGCTTTATAATAGACATAAACAGACGACACTTACGTTCCACAAAATAACCCTAAAAGATAATTAGTAATGTAAGTGATGCCAACGAAGTCCCATTTCCTAAATATCCACCACGTAGACTAATGCATCTTCCAAGTACTCAACAAGGAGACAAAAAGTAACAGACATAAAATAAATTGCAATCTATAACATATGGTGATCTACAGGCACCTGAGGAGAAGACAGGTCAAAAGAAGACTCATCTTGCTTTGTTCCCAGGAAAAGGGCATGATAACTGCTTGATTTAAGTACCCAGGTCCCTTGAAAAGCATTCTTTATAGAAAGAAGGGATAATTCTTCTACCATAATTTTGATGAAGAAATATCATTCAAGACTTTCCAAGTTTCTTTTCTTTGATTTTATGATTATCACACAACCTCTAGTTATTTATTTATTTGGCTTCCCAAATTATTAGATACAGGAAAGAGTCCACTGGATTTTCAGTTATCTTAGAAAGGGTTCTCTTCTATTCCAACATAAATTGGCATTCTAATGTGTAAATTCCAATGTGTACATCATTCTCTTGTTTAATTTAGTTTGAATTTGGGTTCCTCAAGTCTGAGCATGCAAGAGTAAAAGTATATATTTGAGCTTCTTAGGTTGGAAATAGCAGAACAGACACTCTTTCTCATTGATAACTGCTACAATCATCATAGTTAACCTGCCCATAAAACGAAGCACTCTAGCCAAACCAAATTTAGGTAGATTCATTTAAACACCAAAATGACTAATTAACATCAAAGTAACAACCCAGAATTTAAACCAAAACACAGAATGCATGTTTACACAGCTTTATTTACATGAATACTTTATTCCCCAAAGAAAAAAGAAACCTATGATATTCAAACTGTGCTTTAAGGCAAAGTCCAGAAATTATTTTTGAACTTGCATCAGCCATGAACATTATTTATAAAGTGGTTTGGCATACATAGCTGGATTATTCCTAGACTTTAAAAAATATTTAAGAAACCCACCTAACGGACACAATGAACACTATCCGGGTGATGGGCACATTTATAGCCCTGACTCAAGTCATGTATCAAAAGCAACTGTACCCCCTTAATATTTTGAAATAAATAAATAATAAAAAGTATTTAAAAGACATCCCATCTGGTACAGAGCAGATTAGGAATCCTTGCATTTGAAGTGTATGAATTTGAGACTTCAAATTATAACTCAAACTTTTCTCACTGGGTCATTCAAAAATAATTGTATTATTCCTTAAAAAAAATCTTTCTTCCACACGCCAACGCATTTAACCTCACACTAGAACTCCAGCTCTTCAGTTGTGTCGGCTTAAATTTCATTTATGAGAAGGAGAAAATGCCCACCAAATTCTCGGTTAGCCTAAAACAAAGAAATGTCTATTATCATCTCTAAATCCACAGGGCAGAATTCTCTTAGGACCGTGATGCCAAGAACTCCCATCGCAACTGAAACCGTCTTGGCAATCTCTGTCTCCAGGAGACTTGAAAGGCTGCAGAGACGCACGAGGATACTGCCGGGAGCTTGGGGCGGCGGAGAGAGCGGGTGGGGCGAAGGGGTGAGTCCCACAGAGGAACGGCATTAGAAAGACTTTGAGAACGTATAAGGGAGAGGCAGTTAGCTACAGGGACAAGTAGACTTATCTTTAGATTATGTACGTTTTAAAGAGAACTCAAAGTGACGGGAGTAAGGAAAAGTGACAGAAAACCATTAACGCTCCACAGCCGGAGGGTTAAGAGAAATCGAAAAGGAGGAGAAGGGGGAGGAAAACGGGGAGGGTAAGGGCCCAAAAGACCAGGAACTGAAAAAGAGTACCCGATCTATGACTTTGGCCTTCGTCCGGATCTTCTGTCTCAGCATAAGCAGGAGGAAAGGATCGCACTTATTCAGAATTGGGGAGAAACACGTTTAGAAGGTAACAAGCCCTGCACAAGAAGATGTCGCCTCTTACCACCTGCTCCGTTCATTCCTTTACCTCTCACTCTAGCACCAGCAGCATTCGGGAAAAACTCTGCCAAAGCCTGCACCGCTGGAGGACAGCAAAAGGAAAATACCTGAGTCCCAGGAATCACTCCAGCAGAGACAGGAGGAGGAGCTGTGGACAACTGGAGACTGGGCAGGATCTTCACTAGCTCTGGTCAAACCCCAACTCTCACGGGTGGGGCGGGGAACTTCCTCCCGGAGCAAGGATAGCGTCACTTCCGCCCAGTGTCTTCACCACGCCTCTCCTTATGCGCTGTAGCTACGTTCTCAACATTCTGACTTCCTCTTCCAGACGACTTTTGCCCAGTCTTACCATTTGAAGTGGACTACATGACCCAGCATTCACCACGGTAGGTTTATTTCCGGGTCAAAAGGTCCGAGCTGGGTTCATCACCATGGAAGCGCTCGGTTTGGTCACGTGGTGCCCCTGGTTACGCCCGGTGGCTGCTGTGGGGGTCTGAGACTCAGACGGGGGCCATTTTGCCTGACGCTGCCTCCCGGAGTCGCGGGCGGCCCGGCAGCTGGGTGAAGCTGGTCTTTTTCCTCTTCTGCAGAGTAGAGCTTGGAGAGGAACTGGAAGGGTGGGCTCCATCGAGCCCTTTGGAGACGGCAATGGTTCCTTCCAGCCACCACCACCTGACGACCCTCCATGGCGGCTGCGCCCTCCGCGCTGCTTCTGCTGCCACCCTTTCGAGCCCTCTGTGCTTATCGCCTCCAGAGCCGCAGTCTTGTTTCCGCCCCAGAGACTGATGATAGTCGAGTTGGGGACACTATGAGAGGAGAAAAAAACTACTACTGCCGTGGAGCTGCGGGAGACCACGATTCTTGCCCCCCTACACCTTCGCCTCTGGCCTCGGCCCTCTTGATGCCGGCGGAGGCAGTGTCAAGTAGCTGGTCTGGGTCTGGGGGCGCTTTATCAGGGGGAGATGAAGAGGAGACTCGGCTCCTTCAACTCCTCCGGACGGCTCCGGATCCTTCCGAGGCCTTCCAGGCTTTGCAGGCTGCTTTGCCGCGGCGGGGCGGTCGACTTGGCTTCCAACGACGCAAGGAAGCATTGTATCGGACGCTGGGCCGAGTGCTTGTGGAAGGAGGTAGTGATGAGAAGCGACTCTGCTTGCAACTTCTCTCGGACGTTCTCCGGGGTCAGGGGGAGGCAGGCCAGCTGGAAGAGGCCTTTAGCTTAGCTCTTCTGCCTCATCTGGTAACCTCCTTACGAGAAGAGAATCCAGCCCTGCGGAAAGATGCGCTGCAGATCCTGCACGTATGTCTGAAACGTAGTTCTGGGCAGGTGTTGAGAACGCTTATACAGCAAGGACTGGAAAGTAACGATGCCCGGCTTAGAGCTTCCACAGCACTGCTCCTCCCTATCTTGCTTACTCCTGAGGATTTGTTGCTTGGCCTGGATCTCACCGAAGTGGTAATATCCCTAGCCCGAAAGCTCGTTGATCAGGATGTGGAAGAAGAATCAGAGACAGCTTTCTCTGCACTTCAACAAATTGGGGAGCGACTTGGCCAAGACAGGTTTCAATCCTATATCTCTCGCCTGCCCTCTGCCCTGAGGAGACATTACAATCGCCGCCTGGAGTCCCAGTTTGAAAGTCAGGTTCCTTATTATTTGGAACTTGAAGCCTCTGGATTTCCTGAAGATCCCCTTCCCTGTGCGGTGACTTTTTCCAACAGCAATCTTAAATTTGGGATTATTCCTCAGGAACTGCATTCAAGATTGTTGGATCAGGAGGACTATAAGAACCGGACTCAGGCCGTTGAAGAACTAAAGCAGGTGCTGGGAAAATTTAACCCTAGTTCTACCCCTCATTCTAGTCTTGTTGGTTTCATTAGCTTGCTATATAATTTATTAGATGATTCTAACTTCAGAGTGGTCCATGGCACTCTTCAGGTCCTGCATTTACTGGTTATTCGCCTTGGAGAGCAGGTACAACCATTCTTGGGACCCGTTATAGCAGCTTCCGTCAAAGTTCTGGCAGACAACAAGTTGGTAATCAAACAAGAGTACATGAAAATCTTCCTCAAGCTAATGAAGGAAGTAGGTCCTCAACAGGTGCTTTGTTTACTCCTGGAACATCTCAAACATAAGCATTCCAGAGTGAGAGAAGAGGTGGTGAACATTTGCATTTGCTCCCTGCTGACCTATCCCAGTGAGGATTTTGACTTACCCAAACTGTCTTTTGATCTTGCCCCAGCTCTTGTAGATAGCAAACGCAGGGTACGACAAGCAGCTCTAGAAGCTTTTGCTGTGTTGGCATCATCAATGGGCTCAGGTAAAACCAGCATTCTTTTCAAAGCTGTGGATACTGTTGAACTACAAGATAATGGAGATGGAGTGATGAATGCTGTACAGGCCAGATTGGCTAGGAAAACCTTACCAAGGCTAACAGAACAGGGATTTGTGGAATATGCAATAGTCATGCCATCTTCTGCCCAGAGTAGGTCAAGCCATTTGGCACACGGAGCAGATACAGACTGGCTTTTGGCTGGTAACAGAACTCAGAGTGCACACTGTCACTGTGGAGACCACACAAGGGATAGCATGCAAATTTATGGATCTTACAGTCCGACTATCTGTACCCGAAGGGTATTAAGTGCAGGAAAAAGAAAAAATAAATTACCATGGGAAAGTGAGCAGCTTGGAATCGTGGGAGAAAGCCAGCCCTCCAGTTCCAAAGATATGGAGCAGGTATGCTTCTCTAATTTCCTTGAGTTGAAACTGAAGAATTTAAAATAAAAATACTCCTGTGATGACTTAAGGGTGAGGCTGCATGATGGTTGTTATGCTTTGTTTCCAGTCAATTTGAATGCTGATGTGGGTATTCATCATAATGGTATGGGTCACATAGGACCATTTAATAGGTTTCTTGCTGGATGTGTTTGATTAAGTTTGAGGCACAGTGTGAAATAGATAATATCTATATTTCAATTTTAGTTTGTCACTCTGGAATGTCAGTTCATACAACAAATGCTGAATTGCCTTCTTGGTACCAGATAAAGAGCTAAGTTCTGAGAATACAGTTCCACACAGTATAGGGAAAAGATCAGACCTATGAACTGGCAATTAACAAATTTGTTAAGTGCTAAATAAAAGTATAAACAGAGTCCATTGGGAATACTGAAGATAAGAAAAATAATTCCACTAGAAAAGTCAAAAAAGCATTCAAAGAAGATGGGACATTAGAACTGAGACTTTTCTCTTAATGCTTTTATTTTAAAAATTCCAAATCTACAAGTAATTTAGGAGTATATGAGTGCCCATATACTTCATCTATATTTACCAGTCGTTAACTTCTTGTGGGTATTTGCTGAACCATTTGAAAGTAAATTGCAGATATCTCGACATTTCATTCCTAAGTATCTTGGCATGTATCCCCTAAGAATAACATTCTCCTTTATAACCATAATATCATTATCACACCTCAGAGTGTCAATAGTAATTCAGTAATGTATAACAGACAGCCTGTATTTAAATTTCCTCAGTTGTCCCCAAAATGCGTTTTATATTTTTTGTTTTACCTTTATCATCCAGGATCCAGTCGACAAGTTCATGATAGTTAATGTCTCTTTTTTTTTTTTTCCTTCTTTGACACCGTCTCGCTCTGTTGCCTGGGCTAGAGTGCCATGGCATTAGCCTAGCTCACAGCAACCTCAAACTCCTGGGCTCAAGCAATCCTCCCCTCAGACTCCCCGGTAGCTAGGACTATAGGCTTGTGTGCCGCCATGCCCCGCTAATTTTTTCTATTTTTAGTTGCCTGGCTAATTTTTTTTTTCGTTTCTTTTTTTTTTTTTTTTTTAATAGAGACAGGGTCTCGCTCTTGCTCAGGCTGGTCTTGAACTCTTGACCTCGAGCTATCCTCCTGCCTCGGCCTCCCGGAGTGCTAGGATTACAGGCATGAGCCACTGGCCTGGCCTTAATGTCTCTTTTATCTAGAATAATATCCCCACCTGTTGTTTCTTTGTTTTTTTCATGACATTGACTTTTTTTTTTTAAGAGTTTGGGGTGGTTGTTTTGCATAGTGTTTCACATTTTAAATTTATCTGATTGTTTCCTTGATTAGATTTAAGATAAACATTTTGAGCAGAAATATTACATAAGAGATAGATATATATTACATAGGAGATATATAATGTGAACTTAACAGTATGTCACATCATTGGGCAAGTAATATCAAGTTGTCTCACATTAGTGATGCTTAATTTTATCAGTTGGTTTAGATGGTGATGGCCAGGTCTCCGCATTGTGAAGGTGTATTTTCCTCTTTATAATTAGCATATGTAATCTGTAGGATGATACTTTGAGACCCCATGAATACCCTAACAACCTTTCACCCACTATTTTTAATGTCCACTGATGATCTTTACCTGTATCATTTATTGCACTTGGAGCTACAAAAAGGGTAATTTTTAAAGAAATTCTAATATTTCTTCTATATTACTACAATTCTTTTTTCTTCTATGTGCAATATTTATAATTAAGTACAGCTTAACTTTTCAATACTAAAAATGTTTTGGTGTTTTGATGCTAATATTGTCCCAAATTTGACCAGTGGCTGGCTCCAATGTCCTTTTGGTTTGGGGTACTTCCTTAACTTAAAACATAGCATGATGCCCAGGCTTAGTTTGTATTCTTCTTGTTTCAGACCTGGAACATCCATTTTTCGAAAGTGTTGGTACTGCTTTGTTAGTGGAGAGTGGTATTTAAAAACCAAAGTCTAGGTATAGATTTGCCCATTGCTGTTTCTTCCCATTGTGGATTGGCCCTTTCAGTGGACAGAACCAGGAAGTACCAGGTTTTTTTTTTTTTTTCAATGAATTCATACTAATTCCTCCAATTAAAATCCAGCCTTACAGGATTCTTCCTCATCTTCCTTTATTCCGTATTCGAATCTCCCTTTTCTCAAAATAAAACCCTGGTTCCCAGCATTGATCATATTTATTCATATGCAGTATCCTACAATACACAAAAAAATTACTAGACCAATAACACAACACCCAGCTACCTACTAAATAAAGTTCAAGATTTATTTACAGTTTTTCGTATTTAGAATTCTTCAGAGTTTTATATTCAAACTTTTCTTAACTTTTTTTATCTGAGTGATTATTATTCAGTGTGATGAAGAAGGAATAGATGTTTGCTAAGTGTGAATGGGTCCCGATGAATTTTAGACTGAAGGAATAGCATGTTCAGAAACACTTAGCAAATTAATAAGAGAATAGAAGTTTTTGCCCAGTTGACACAAGGGGTCTAGTGGGAAATAGCAGATGATGATATTGGAGATGTAAGTAGGAGTAAAGTTGCAGATCATATTTTGCAAATAATGTTTGGACTTTTTGTAATAGACCTGAAGTGGATGGAGGTGAACTAAGTGTTCTCTGTGGTTCCTTTTAATTCCAAAATTTGTAGATTTTTTTTGTACTAGTTTTCAGATTTATATAGTCTGGTTATGTGGTTATTCTCATGTATTGTAAACCTTACCTAGCAGTAAATGATTTTCTGTTAGCATTGATCTTGTGGCTTGTTATGCATCATGTCTAAGATGTCAGTGTATATTTATTAAGAAGATTCTGATACTGGCCAAAACAAGAACCTGAAAATAAGTGCATTTCTGAAATGCTAGCATAGACATATTTTGCTTTTGAAAGATGCTGTGGTGAAATTAAAACTTAACCCGGAAATCAAGTTATAATTACTTGCTTAGAAATGGACTATAGAGAAGCTACATTGGAAACTATCTTAATGGAGGACAGGGGGTTAATATTTCCATATTTTTATGTGTGTAATTTTTTAAAAAATGTTTGTACATATATATTTTTTAATTAATAAACTTTAGTTTTTTAGAGCAGTTTTAGGTTCAGAGCAAAATTGAAGAGAAAGTTACAGAAAATTCCCATATACCCCTGTCGACACACAGGAATAACCTTCTCCCATTACATCCTGTACCACAGAGGTGTATTTGTTATAATCAGTGAACCCACATTAACATATCATAATCACCCAAAGTCCATAGATTACATTAAGGGACATTAATCTTGTACATTCGATGGGGTTCTGGCAAATGTATCTATGTCTTGTATCTACCATTGTAGTATCATACAGAATAATTTCACTGTCCTAAAAATCCTCTGTGCTCTGCATATTCATCCTTCCCTCCCACACCCTACCTCCACCCCCTAGCAACCACTGATCTTTTTTCTTTCTCCATAGTTTTGCCTTTTCCAGAATGTCTTATAGTTGGAATCATACCAGTATGTAGCCTTTTCACATTGGTTTCTTTCATTTAGTAATATACATTTAAGTTTTCTTTATGTCTTTTCATGGCTTGATAGCTCATTTCTCTATATTTAATAGTACTGAATGATATTTTGCTGTCTGGTTGTACCACAGTTTATCCATTTACCTATTGAAGAACATCTTGGTTGCTTTCAAGTTTTGACAATTATGAATAAAGCTGCTGTAAACATCTGTGTGCATGTCTTTGTGTGAAAATAAATTTTCAGTTAATTTGGGTAAATACCAAGGAGTGCGATTGCAGGATCATATGTTAGCAGTAGGTTTAGTCTTGTAAGAAATTGCCAAATTGTATTCCAAGGTGCCTGTACTATATTGCATTACCACCAGCAATAAATGAGAGTTCTTCTTGTTCCACATCTTCGTCAGTATTTGTGTTGTCAGTGTATAGTGGTATCTCATTGTTTTTTTTGTTGTTTTTTTTATTTCAGCATAATATGGGGGTACAGATGTTTAGGTTACGTATGTTGCCCTTGACCTCCCCACCCCCCGTATCTTGTTTTAATTTACAATTCCCTAATGACAGATGATGAACATATTTTCATATGCTAACTTTCCATGTGTATATTTTCTTTGGTGAATTATCTGTTAGGGTCTTTTGTCCATTTTTTAATCAGGTTGTTTTTTTAATTGTTGAGTTTTAAGAGTTCTTTATATATTTTGGATAGCAGTCCTTTATCAGATGTATCTTCTAAAAATATTTTCTTCCAGTCTGTGTCTTGTCTTCTCATTCACTTGACATTGACTTTCTCAGAGCAGAAGTGTTTAAATTTTAATGAAGTCCAGTTTATCAGTTCTTTCTTTCATGGATGGTATCTTTGGTATGGTATCTAAAAAGTCATCACCATGCTCAAGGTCATCTAGGTTTTCTTCTACATTATCTTCCAGGCATTTTATAGTTTTGCATTTTACATTTAGTTCTATGACTCATTTGGAATTAATTTTTACTTAGGGTATAAGGTCTATGTCTAGATTAATTTTTTTACATCAGGATGTCCAGTTGTTGTAGCGTGTTGAAAATACTGCCTTTGCTCGTTTGTCAAAGATCAGCTGACTGTATTCATGTGGGCCTCTTTCTGGGCTCTCTATTCTGTTCCATTATTCCATTTGTCTATTTTTACCCATGCCACATTGTCTTGATTACTGTAGCTTTATAGTAAGTCTTGTAGTTCTGTAGTGTCAGTCCTCCAACTTTGTTCTTTCATTCAATATTGAGTTCACTCTTCTGGATCTTTTGCCTCTCTATATAGACTTTAGAATCAGTTTGAAAATGTCCACAAAATAACTTGCTGAGCTTTTGGTTGGGTTAACATTGAATCTATACATCAAGTTGGGAAGAACTGACATCTTGACAATATTAACACTTCCTATCCAAGAACATAAATTATCTTCATTTATTTAGCTCTTTGATATATTTCATCAGAATTCTGTACTTTTCCTCATATAGATCTTGTACTATATGCTTTTCTTAAACTTATATCTTTGTATCCCATTCTTGTGTATATTAATGTAAATGGTAGTGTGTTTTTTATTTCAAATTCCACTTGTTCATGGCTGTCTTATAGGAAAGCAATTGACTTTTTTTTTTTTTTTTTTTTTTTTGTAGAGACAGGGTCTTGCTGTTGCCAGGCTGGTCTTGAACTCCTGGCCTCAAGTAATCCTCCCTCCTCAGCTTCCCAAAGTGCTGGGATTGCAGGTGCGAGCCACCGTGCACGGTTGACATTTGTACATTAACCATGTGTCCTGCATGCTTGCTATAATCACTTATTAGTTCCAGGAGCTTTGTTTTGTCAATTCTTTTGGACTTCCTCATAGACAATCGTATCATCTGTGAACAAAGACAATTTTTTTTTTCCTTTTCTTATTGCACTAGTTAGGACTGACAGTATGCTATTGAGAAGCAGCAGTGAGAGGGGACATCCTTGCCTTGCTCCTTATCTTAGTGGGAAGGTTTCAAGTTTCTCACAATTGAATATGATGTAAACTGTAGGTTTTATGGTAGATGTTCTTTATCAAGTTGAGAAAATTCTCCTCTATTCCTAGTTTGCTGAGAGTTTTCATGTATAGTGTCATACTTTGTAAGATGCTTTTTCTGCATCTGTTAATACAATCGTGATTTTTTTTTCTTCTTTAGCTTGATAATGTGATGGATTACCTTAGTTGACTTTCAAATGTTGAACCAGGTTTGCATACCTGGGATAAATCCCACTTGGTCATGGCGTAGTGGTCCTTTTATACATTGTTAGATTCAGTTTACTAATATTTTGTTCAAGATGTTTGTATCTTTGTTCATGGGAGATATTGGTCTGTAGTTTTCTTACAATGTCTTTGTTGGTTTTGGTATTAGAGTAATGCTGGCCTCATAGAATGAGTCAGGAAGTATTCCCTCGACTTCTATCTTCTGAAAGAGACTGTAGAAAATGGGTATAATTTCTTAAATGATTAGTAGAATTCACCACTAAACCCATCTGAGTCTTGTGCTTTCTGTTTTCAAAGGTTATTAATTATTTATTCAGTGTCTTTAGAGATATAGGCCTAGTTAGATTACCTGTATCTTCCTGTGTGAGTTTTGGAAGATTGTGTCTTTCAAGGAATCGGTCCTTTTCATCTAGGTTACCCAATTTGTGAGCGTAGAGTTGTTAATAATATCTCTTTATTCTTTTAATGTCCATGTGATGTTCTGTCTTTCATTTCTGATGTTAGTAGTGTGTCTTCTCTTTTTCTTAGTTGACTTAACCAGAAGCTTATCAATTTTATTGATCTTTTCAAAGAACTAACTTTTGGTTTTGTTGATTTTCTCAGATTTCCTGTGTTCAGTTTCACTCATTTCTGTGCTAATTTTTATTATTATTTTTTTTCTCCTGCTTACTTTGGATTTAATTTGCTCTTCTGTTTCTAGTTTCCTAAGGTGCAAGCTTAGATGTTTGGTTTGAGATCGATCTTCTTTTCTAATATGTAACCAAATGCGTCATAGACTCATGACTAGACTTAGGAAGCCTTAAAAGGAAGAAGTTAAATGAAATATGAATTTTTTGTGAAGGAGGATAGACTATTCTAGTTGAATTTGGAGACTACTGTTCAAGGGACATGAAAAGAATTGCAAATGTAGATTCTGAAAGTTGTATACTGAGAAGTAATTACTGGCACTGTGAGAATAGGTGTGTTCTCCAATGGCATATAGGGCAAGAGCAGAGAACTTAGGACCAAATCTTGGTATACAGCCCTATTTAGGGAATAGTAGTAGGAGATACAATCAAATAAGGCAAAGAGAAAGTATGTCTAAGGGTTGGAAGAAAACCAAGAAAGAACAAGCTTTAGAAGCTAAGTGGAAGAACTATTAAATGCAGGACAGAACTTGAGGAGAATGAAAACTGAAAAGCATCGTTTGTTCTTATGTATTATATCCTACTACTTACAAAATAATTTTTAAGGTATTTTTCTCTTAGTTTTATCTTAATGTCCTCTTAATTCTTCTGATTGTAAAAAAGTTACATAATGCATGCTCATTGTAGAAAATTTGGAAACTATAAAACAGCACAAAGGAAAAAATTTTAAATTTTCCTCATTCTCTCTGCTGGAGAGGTCTACAGTCAATATTTTATTGCCTATACTTTCAGTATCATTTCAATTTATGTATACAGGTATAGATTCTTTTTTCCATGAATGAAAGTATCTCCTTTTTCACTTACTTTATCATGAACATTTTCTTCTTTAATATCAAATATATAGTAGGATCTTTAATGGCTATTTAGTATTGGATCATATAATGTCATGGTATGTTAACTGATCTCTTGTGAATATTTAGGCTTTTTAGTTGTTTCTGTTTCTACCATTTAGTGGATCCTTTTTGTGCTCTGACATATTACAGATTAATAGTCAGATTCCTGTGATATTCTAACTTCGTATTGCTTTCTGTGTTTTTAAGAGTGTTTTCATGGGGTAGTAGAGGCAAGTAATCAGGCATCACTAGCTAGGTACCATATTAGCTTTATTTTTCCTAATAGATTTCTCTTTTTTTTTTTTTTTTTTTTTTTTTTTGAGATAGAGTCTCACTCTGTTGCCCGGGCTAGAGTGCCGTGGCGTCAGCTTAGCTCACAGCAACCTCAAACTCCTGGGCTCAAGCTATCCTTCTGCCTCAGTCTCCCAAGTAGCGGGGACTACAGGCATGGGCCACCATGCCCGGCTAATATTTTTCTATATATTTTTAGTTGTCCAGCTATTTCTTTCTATTTTTAGTAGAGACAGGGTCTCACTCTTGCTCAGGCTGGTCTCGAACTCCTGAGCTGAAACGATCCTCTGGCCTCGGCCTCCCAGAGGGCTAGGATTACAGGCGTGAGCCACCGCGCCCAGCCACAGATTTCTCTACAATGTGGTAAGAGTCATAGTAGTCAGTAACCTCAACTGAAAAGTAACCAATATACTTGTTTCCTGTGTATGTAGTTTCTAGGTCTGTAGTTTTTTTCAAGGTAAAAGATTTGCTTGTTGGAAATTCATGGGACGTGGAAAAAGAGCAGGTTTAGTAGAATGTTTCAGTACAATTTAAAAGTTTGCAGCTGAGTGTGGTGGTTCAAACCTGTAATCCTAGCACTCTGGGAGGATTGCTTGAGCTCAAGAGTTCAAGACCAGCCTGAGCAAGAGCGAGACCCCATCTCTACTAAAAATAGAAAACTTTAGCTGGATGTAGTGATGCACATCTATAGTCCCAGCTACCTGGGAGGCTGAGACAGGAGGATCACTTGAGCCCAGGAGTTTGAGGTTGCAGTGAGCTATGATGATGCCACGCACTCTAGCTGGGGCATCAGAGGGCAACAGAGCAGGATTCTGTCTAAAAACAAAAAACCAAAAACCCACGCATATAGAGAGGTTAGCTTTGAAACAGAAGAAAAGCTTTTTCCTCTGAAACTAAAGGAAAAGCAAAAGGAAGATGACATGCAATAGAAAAAAACTTTTGAGGTAGCAAGAAAGGGTTTGTTCTTTTTTTAAGTCAAAAGAAACAAAGGAGTAGCTCTAGTGCCATGTTTGTCACACTTAATGTGCATATGAATTGCCTCAGGATCTTATTAAAGTACAAATTCTGATTCAGTTTGTTTGGACTGGGACCAGAGATTACATGTCTAATAAGCTTCTGGGTGTTGCTGCTGATCTGTGAACCACATTTTGAGATCAAGGCTTCCAGATTCTGTTCAATTAAGAAACAATTAAGAATGGAAAATAGGCTGGGAGTGGTGGCTCACGCCTGTAATCCTGGCACTCTGGGAGGCCGAGGCAGGAGGATAGCTTGAGGCCAGGAGTTTGAGGTTGCTGTGGCTAAGCTGGCCACGGCACTCTAGCCCAGGCAACAGAGTGAGACTCTGTCTCAAAAGAAAAAAAATGGAAAATAGAGCATCAGGGATTTAAAGAATGTGGGAAAGCATTTGTACCCCCTTAATATTTTGAAATTTTAAAAAATTTAAAATAAAGAATGTGGGAAAGAACTAGAGTAGGTAATATAACAAATTTGGTAAGGAATCAGAAAAACTAAAATTATGAAATTGTGCTAATGTGTTTGGTAAGGACTTAATTCTAAAACCTGAGATTTTCCGTGGATGTTGGATTATTTCCAGTAAATAACCTTTAATTTTCTTTTAAAAATATTGGCCAGGCACAGTGGCTCAGGCCTGTAATCCTAGCACTCTGGGAGGCCGAGGCAGGAGGATAGCTTGAGGCCAGGAGTTTGAGACCAGCCTGAGCAAGAGTGAGACCCCATCTCTACAAAAAAAATAGAAAAAATTAGCCAGGCTTTGGCGCGTGCCTGTAGTCCCAGCTATTGAGGAGGCTGAGGCAGTAGGATTGCTGAGCCCAGGAGTTTGAGGTTGCAGTGAGCTACAGTGATGTCAGTGCACTCTACCCAGGGTTATAGAGTGAGACTCTGTCTCAATAAATAAATAAATAAAATAAATAAAATTTTAAAAATATGCTCAGAGGATCTGAATAAGAAGTATTTTCATTTCATTTTCAAAGCATGTCAAAATCATGAACAACCCTGCAAACATATCTATCATCAGTGTAGATGTTGGATTGTTTTCCGTAAGTAGTCATTAATTTTCTTTTTAAAATGTATTGGGGTGCCTGAAGAATTAAATAAACTTTTATTTTTAATGCTTGTAAAAATAAAAAACAATTGAAAAGCATATCTACTCTCAGTACAGACGTTGCTTATGTCAGAGCTAAGTAGAATGAACTGTTGGTAACAGAATTTTTTATAGCAGAAAATTTAGAAGCTATTGTATATAAGTCTTTTGAGGCATTTGTTTTAGTCAACTTAGATGAATAGCGGGTAAGCAAATTAAAATTAGGAGAGCACTAAGTATTAATGGCTATTTTATTTTTCATGTAGAAGTTGAATTTAAGAAAGAAAGTTGTAAGAGAAAATTGGTTATTCTATTAGCATATGATTATGAGACCTAAGTGTCTATGGACAAATGTTACAATCTTTTTTTTTTTTTTTTTTTTGAGACAGAGTCTCACTGTCTTGCCTGGGGCGAGTGCCGTGGCGTCAGCCTAGCTCACAGCAACCTCAGACTCCTGGGCTGAGCAATCCTCCTGCCTCAGCCTCCCGAGTAGCTGGGACTACAGGCATGTGCCACCATGCCCGGCTAATTTTTTCTATATATATTTTTAGCTGTCCAATTAATTTCTTTCTATTTTTTAGTAGAGATGGGGGTCTTGCTGTTGCTCAGGCTGGTCTCGAACTCCTGAGCTCAGAACGATCCGCCCGCCTCGGCCTCCCAGAGTGCTAGGATTACAGGCGTGAGCCACCGCGCCCGGCCTGTTACAGTCTTTTTTGAGAATGGCAATATTAACAAAGTAAGAAAGCGAGACTATAAGGTCTTTTTTAGAAGAGATAAACTTCTTAAAAATTATTTAAAACAGGCTAAAGACATGGAAAATACATTTTTTTTTTTTTTTTTTTTTAGACAGGTTCTATCTGTGTCACTTGGGCTAGAGTGCAGTGGCATCATCACAGCTCACAGCAACCTCAAACTCCTGGGCTCAGGCTATTCTCCTGTCTCACCCTCTGGAGTAGCTGAGACTACAGGTGCATGCCAGGTTAATTCTTGTATTTTTTTGTAGAGACAGGGTCTTCTATTGCTCAGGCTGGTCTCGAACTCCTGGCCTCAAGCAATCCTCTTGCCTCAGCCTCCCAAACTGCTAGGATTACAGGCATGAGCCACCCGTGCCTGGCCTTGGAAAACACTTTAATATATATAATATTAAAAGTATATCCATGATTTTCTAAACTGTTTTCTTCTTTATCATGTCTGTGTTTGTTAATATATCTTTAGATGTATACAAACATGGATTTAAATAGTAAAATTAAAAATTGTTAAATAACCTTAAAAGCTTTTAAAATAAAACAAGGTATATATTACATTATTTTGCCATCTTAAAGCTGTAACAGTTCCTTTAGTCAATGGACAAAACATATCCGTTATCTTAACATACATATTTCTATTTCCCTGTAACTTCTGTACCAAGGACAGTGTCAGCTATGTATATTACATACAGTCTTTCCCTAAGAAACCAAGTTTTGTTTCCTCTCAAACACTGAGAAAACCAAAAGTCAAGTAATCCAAAACAATCTTTTCATTCTATGAATATACATTTATATCCTTTTTATAATTATTTAAATGGTAAAAATAAGCATGTATGTTTGGATACATGGTATTAACATATCATCCAAAGGCATTTATATATTTTTTAATCTGTTTATTTGTGGTTATTCTCTAATGTATAAATATAAGACACAAGGATAAATCAGAAAAACATATTTAGGGATCAGTGATTTTCATTTTTATCTTTATTAGAAATTATTCAGGATCTAAAGAGTTTTCATTAATTCAATTTTATATTAGTCTAAAATCTTAAAATTAATTAAGGGTCTGAAAATTGCAATATAAGCTTATATATTAAGCATTATAAGATGTGGCTTTATAAGAATTGATCTCTTTTTATAAAGGTATTATCTATTATAAAACTTGATTGAACACATAATTTTACAATTTTGTATTTTGAAAAGCAGTTATGTTAATATATACAACCCGTGAAACCAGTAGAAGAAATTTCAGTTAGTTAGGTTTTTCCTAAGAAGATAAGTTGAAGATTTGCACAAGCAACTATATCATACTAATATTGTTTTTACATGCTGGTAAAATCTGGACAAAGACAAATAGCTGTCTTTAAGTGAGTTTAATTTGTCCAAAGAGACATCTTAATTAGGTTGTTATTTGAACTTTTTCTAAACAATTATATACCAGATATTAAAACTTCTAAGTTTAAGAACTACTTTTTTTTCTTGTTCTTTAAGCAAGTGACCAAGGACATTATTTAAACTCACAATTAACTTTTGTTTTCCCCTGAATAGCAGGTTTTGGCAAGAACATTTTTTTTTTTTCTGAAAGAGACAATACATTTAAATCTTAAGTAAAAAGAAATCTTAAAAACCTTTTGAATTTTATTTAGTTCAATATGATATAAGCTCTTAATGTATTAATAGGTTATTTATAAGCCTGTTAAAACAGGAGCTTTTTCCAATTGATTTTTATCCTGATTTATTAGTACTCCCCATAGATAGACAAGTCATATCAATTTGTTCAAAAAGTATTTTTTCATGAAATGGAAAATTTTTACCTTTTGTATAAC
The DNA here is from genome assembly GCA_004363605.1 of Indri indri. Classification (NCBI taxonomy): domain Eukaryota; kingdom Metazoa; phylum Chordata; class Mammalia; order Primates; family Indriidae; genus Indri; species Indri indri. Next base: position 41,025 of record RJWJ010003865.1, on the reverse strand, counting down.
TTAGAGAATCTAATTATGATAAAGCAGTAAAATTTAAGGTAGAAGCAGGTACCAGTCTATTAAGAATGTTGATCAGCTAAAGAAACAAAAACATATTGGTTTGGACTTTTTAAAATTTGATAAGTGCCGCTCTTCCATTTCCCCAGCTAGAAATAAAAGGTGAATTTTGCTATGTTATGAAAATCTTTTACTTCAATATAATTGTATTATTTGTTTATATTTAATCTGGAAAAATATGGTAAAATTACTTTGTATATAATGTAACTAAAATGATGGGTAAAATGTTTAATGAGAGCTTTACTAGAATGTGATGAAATCTAAACTCTACATTTTTTGATGAAGATAGTTGTAAAAATTACATTTGAATTGCAAGAAAAACATAACTGATTCATTTCAGGCAAAAAGGTAAAAGTGTATTCTTATATGTAGGATTGTGGTGATCTCTGAGGTGAAATAAACTGTAATGATCTAAAATGAAAAAGAAAAAAGAAAGAAGCAGCAAAAACATAAATTCATTAGGTTCTTTGCAGAAGCATCATTGAGTATGGTAGTTTTAAATGTATTTCCACAAATTCTTTGAGATTCTTCCTTTGAAGAATTGGATTCCAATTCCCTTCTCTTTGAGCGTGTCAGGATTTAATGGATCACTCCTAAGAAAATAGAAATTACAGTGTGTAACTTCAGAGACTGTGTCATAAGAAGGCGCTGCAACTTCCATCTTGGTTCTCGCTCAGATCACTTGCTCTGAAGGAAGCCAGCTGTCATGTCTTTAGCAGCCCCTGGGGAGTCCCAAATGGCAAGAAACAGAGGCCTCCTGACAGTGGCCACATGAGTGAACTTCAGTGATCCTCTGGTCTCAGTCAAGCCTGCAGTTAACAGCAGCCTACCCAACATGTTGATTGCAACCTCAGAGACGTGAACCATCCAACTAAGCCACTTAGCCGGAATCATCTGGCTAAGGCTGCTTCCAGATGCCTTATCCACAGAAAAAGAGATAATAAATGTTTGTTGTTTTAACTTACTATGTTTTGGGATAATTCATTACACAGCAATAAATATTAATAACTACTAGATTGAGAGTTGTGATTCCCAGAAATTTGGTGAGACACTTTTTTTTTCAATGTCCATATAATAATGACATTGAATTTTCTTTGTTTTTAAAAGGCTAAACTTGCTTAAGGTTTGGAAAACTATTAAATATTGTTTTATTTGGCCTTTTAAACCATTTTTCTAATTGAATTTGTCTAATTTATAGTTAAGTTTCTTCAACATTCTTTAACTTTAGGGTTTTGAAGTAATGTTAATTTACAGTTACTGAATTATTTAGAGAGATTGAAGAAAGCTGACCATTGAATGATATGAATTTTGTTTTCTTTCATCTTTGGTATAGGAATTCCATTTTTGTACATACTGACCAATATCGGGTCTATAATAAGTAAACATGAAAAATCCTTACCTTTTAGATGGAGAAGGAGAATAAAGGAGCCCATTCAAAAAATAAACATAAACGAAAAGACCAATAAGGAAGCCAGATTCCAGATTCCCTGTCAGCTGCTACCTGACGAGGATATTGTCATCTAGCAGAAATCACTTAGCAGTCAGACCATAAAATCAAAACCCAGTTTCACCACTGCTGCCATCTATGTGGACATGATTGTCCATGTACTCAGTCAGAATCAGAACCAGAGCCAGGCTTTGCCAAGAATCTAATTTAGCGCACAAGAGCCATGTTGCCCAGTACAAGGGAAGGTTATCTGGGGACTTAAGGGTCCATGTCTCAGAAAGGATATACTTACAGGCCACATATTTAACTCTCATGACCCAGAGGGACAATATATTATTTAATACATTAGTGAAACCTCCAGAAATAAATGTTATACAAGGAATCAGAGACATTTGGTTGGTTATTTCATGCAGTGTTTTGTTATTTTGCATGCAGTTTGTTTTCGTGGTAAAAAAAGGGTCGGGTAATAGACTGAATCAAGGAGGAATTATCATTGATAAAAGAGAAAAAATATTGCAGGCTGGACATAGTAAATTTTGTTTGCACATTTTATGGGCTGGTTATTCTGCCCTTGTATAAGCAGACTAAAGATACAAAAATCAGTTTTTTTATAAAAGATTTTAGCTATGTAGCATATATGAGTCTTTCTAAGATTTGCCAGTCTCCTTCTATCAGCACTGCTACCTTAAGCGATGTATGTACCATTTCCCTCGTTGGAATTTCTTTCTTATCAATACGAAAAAAAAATTGGAAGCAACCCAAGTGTTCCATCATAGAACAATGGCACATCTAGTCAATGTATTGTTCAGTCATTAAAAATAGTTTATATCCTTAGACCCAGCAATTTCGTTTCTAGGATTTTTGTTCTACAGAAATACTTATGTAATACACAAGGATATGTGCGTAGCATTGTTCACTGCAAGATTGTTTGCAATAGTGAAAAGTTGTGGCAAACAGAATGTCCATCAGTAGGAAACTGTAAGTCCAACTCTAACATGGAATATACTGGGTAACCATTAAAAAGAATAAGCTGGGCCAGGTGTGGTGGTTCACATCTGTAATTTCAGCAATTTGGGAGACTTAGAAGGGAGGATTGCTTGAGATCAGAAGCTCAAGACCAGCTTGGGCAGCATAGCAAGATCCCCATGTCTACAAAAAATTTAAAAATTAGGTGCTGGTGTGTTCTTGCAGTCTCAGCTACTGAGGAGGCTGAGGCAGGAAGATTGCTTGAGCCCAGGAGTTCAAGGCTGCAGTGAGCTATGATCACGCCATTGCATTCCACCCTGGGTGGCAGAATGAGACCCCATCTCTAAAAAGAAAATATTTGTATGTGTGTGTGTATATATATATATATATATTTAAAAAAATAAGCAGATATATATATGTTAACATGGGAAGATGTTTACATATTTACTAGGTGCCAGAATATTGTGATCTATTTTTGTTTTTCAAAAAAAGCTTTTTTTTCCCTCGTTTTTAGAAAAAAGAAAAAAAAAAGCTTGTTGAAGAATGTTTACATGTATAAATAGACCTGTTAACAGTGTTTTTCAATAGTATTCCAGTGAGAAGGGAGCCAGAGAAGAATTTGACTTTATAACTTATTTATTTCTATATCTTTTGCATTTTTTACAATAAGCAGTTACTATTTTGTAATTAAAGTTTATAGCTGGGCCCAGTGGCCTGCACTTGCAGTCCCAGCTACTGGGGAGGCTGAGGAGGTGGGAGGATTGCTTAAGGCCAGCCTGGGCAACATAGTGAGATCTCATCTCTAAAAAATAAAAATAAAAAGTTTATAGCACTTATGAGGGGTTTTAGCAACATAAGAAATACCTTTTTTTTTTGGATACAGGGTCTCACTCTGTCGGCCAGGCTAGAGTGCAATGGCTCATTACATTCTCAAACTCCTGGGCTCAAGCGATCTTCCTGCCTCAGCCTCCCGAGTGATTGGGACCATGGGCATGCACCATCATGCCTGGCTACTTTTTCTATTTTTTGTAGAGACGGGGTCTTGCTCTTGCTCAGGCTGGTCTCACTTCTGGCCTCAAGCGATCCTCCCACCTCGGCCTCCCAGAGTGCTAGGATTACAGGCGTGAGCCACCATGCCCAGCCAATTTGTATAGTCTTTTAATGAAAAATATATAAGAATCACTCAGTGTGCAGATGGGTGGATTAAAAATATATATATGGGTGGATTACACATACAAGAATCAAATGAAAAAGTTAATAAGAGATAAGAAACAGAAAGACTGAAACCAGTATATAAGACTATGTAAATTTCAAACCATTGTTAAAATTAAGTGTGAGACTTGCTTTTTATAATGCTTATAACTCTGCAGAATTAAATAAATTTTTAGGTATTAACTTCAAAAACCAAAGTTAATGACACTCAATTTCTAAGTGTAATAAAGTGCTGTTCTAAATAGACTGCTTCACATTTTGTCAATTTAGCTCACAACTCTTTCAAAATTTATCTGTGCTTTTCTCTTTTACTCTATACTATTTCCCTTTTATTCATTGTTTTGCCCCATCAAAACTTACTCTGATGAAAACCACTAAATTACTTTTGAGAGAGATCAAAAAGGGCCTCTCATGTTAATAATAAGTGGTGTGTCCTATGGTCTCCCTTCAAATATTTGCACAATTTTCTATAGCAAAACTGAATCCCTGCCTGAATTCTAGATTTCCAAAAATGCCACATTCACACAGACTCATACACGTACACCACTGCTCCCATTACTCCCATCACCACCCCCACCCCTACTAGTTGTTTTACGTATTTGGCATATGCACTAATGTTCTGCGGCTAAGCAGAAATTAATTACAAAGTAAATCTAATGTAAAATGTATTCCATACTGAAGAATTATTTCTAGATTATTTACTATTTTAGCTATGTTAATATCTTCTTTTAATGTATCTAATCAGAAATTGACTGTAATTGGTTTCATTTTTATTTTGTATCCTTTTAATATTGACTGTATAATCAATCATAGGAATTACAATATTGGATTTTGAGAAAGTAGTCAGTCCTTTTTCTTCTGGACATTCTTTATTTCTCGTTTGTCTTTTCTGGATTAATTTTCAAAGAAGTTAATAGGTTTCGCACAAAATTTGATGAAGAATAATGAGTTCCCTGAGGTATATTAGGTAGCTTATAGTCTTATCTTGTAATAGTCAAGTAGCTAAGAAATTTTCAAATAGATATATCTTTAATTTTATTGTGCTATTTTGACACTTGGCAAAATTCTCAAAGAAGTATACTTACGAGGATTATAGGTCACCACATGTGTAGATTTGATTGTGTCTGTAAGTTCCAAATAAATATATATAATTTCTTGTCAAATTACTCAATTTTTTAAATGTTTTATAGCCATATTGAATGTGAAGTGATCCAGAACAATTGAGGTCATTATTAGTGAAGAATTCTGAACACTTGAATCATGCTTCCATTTAGTTCTTTAACTGATTATGTATAACTTCAATATTACATCCTGGCACTTTTGTCCCTTTAAGATCATGTGGAGTTTATGAGAAAGGACTTGGAAACCATAAAAGTACTAGAGATATATGAAGTATTATATACTTGGTTTTAACTAAGAGATCTATCTTAAGAAAATCTCCTAAGGGAACTATAACACAGGTTACCACATCATTTACATTTGGGTTACAGAATATGGATAATAAATTTGCGTCAGTAAGAATAGAGTGGAATGCTTGCTTGTTCAGTGAACTTCAGTTGGCATTTATTATCCCGATGCTTAAAGATAGCACAGTTTGAGGGGTTATGCTGCTGAGTCTGATGTTCTTTTCTTCATACTAGTTGTCATTTCATCCTTTTTGTCATTTGTATTCTCTCCTTCTTAGTTGCCAGATGTATACTGTAGAATGATAAAATACAGAAAAGGGTTGGGGTGAAGGTAGTAAGAAAGACAAAAGAAAATTAGCATTTCTATCATAGAATGTTAATGTACCATACTAAATGCAGATGTTTATTTGTATCATTGTGTATTTGATAAATTAAAATTGTTTTCTTATAATCATAATTTCATAATTGGATGTTATTTTATGATATTTATTACCAACTAGACTTAAAATTTGCTAATTTATTATTCTGTTCTTATAGTTTTCAGCATATGATTTCATCCCATCTCCAAAATTAAAGCCCTCTCAAGGAATGCCAGCCAATGAAGATTTATGTTTTAGCAGAAAAAGAATGTCACGAAATTTATTTCAAAGTAGTCGGGATTTTAACCCAGATTCTCTTCCCATATGTGCTGCTGGTAAGTACAAGTTACAGGTAATGGACATGTTGAACTAAAGATTTTTCTGAACTTCATAGTCCATTCAAGGACTCATAGAACTTGCAATCTAGTAGGCAATTCAGATTCAATAAACCTCTTATTGAAGATCTGATGAAAATTAACACTTTTTGACATTATTATTTTGTAAGTCCCTGGAAAGATTTCTCAGTAAAATTTATTAAATAGTAATGTAGGGCAGTATTTGCTTACTCACCCATGTTTATTAAGCATCTCCTATGTGTCAGGTATTTTTCTTGGTACTGGGGATCCGCCTGATAGAACTTACATTCTAGTAGGGAAGGGGAGCAGGCATTAAATAAATGCAAGATACAGTAGGTTAAATGGGACTTTTTAAAATAATGTGGTGAATGGCCATATTTAGACAGGAATATTTGAAGAAAACCACTAAATATTAGGAGAAAAGAGCAAATAATTTCAGGAAATGGGAACAGTCAATGCAGAGTAACTGAGATGGAAGTGTATGGAACATGTTTGAGAAAGATAAAAGAGGCTAGTATGTCTGGAATGAAATGAGTAAGAGGAAGAGAAGTAGATAATTAAAGAGATAATAGGAATCCTTATTTATAAGGCCTAGTGGACTACTGAATGAACTTTAGCTTTTACTCTGAATGAGGGGCATTTTGAGGAAAGAAGTGAAATCACTTGCCTCATGTTTTCCAGGCTCATTTTGCATGTTATGTTTAAAATAGATGAAAGGAGGTCAAGGGCAAAAATGGGGACTGATTAAGAGTCTATTATAGTAATCCTGGCTAGAGTTGATGGAGGCTTTAACCAGGATAGCAGTAAATGTAGTGAGAAGTGATTGGATTCTGATTGTATGTCAAAGGAAAAGTTGAAATAATTTTCTGGCAGATTGGGTATAAAATGTGAGAAAGGAGTCAAGAATGCTCTAAGGATTTTTGGCCAGAGCAATTGGAAAGATATTTAATTGCCTAAGTATTACACAAAGTAAATGTTATGGTAGTTAAGAGGACATTGTCATTGGCCATGTTAGTTAGAAAAGGCATTAACGAAGAGTTAGTACTTGAACTGCATCTTTTTGAGGTGCATATGATATAAGTGGTTAGAAGGACAATATGAGGAGAGCAAGGCCTGTTAGGAATGGGCTTGAGATAATTGTGGGAGCTGTGTCAAGACAAGGTTCATTTTAGATGGTGACAGATAAACTGGGAGAAGGGGAACTCTGGTGTGTTAGGCTCAAAAATTTGAGTTTGTACTTACAAGCTACAAGGACTAATAGAGATTTTTTTCTTTTATTAAGGAAAAAAGAAGCTAGGGTAATAAGGTTGTTTGTAAATGGAATAGGAAGGAATAATCAGGAAGATATGATGGATATGATGACTTGTAAAAGATGAAGAAGGAGGAGTAGAGAAGGATTTTAAGACTTAACACCCAGGTAATTAGAAAAATGGTAGTGTGTTAGCAAAACGATACCAGTTGGAAGGGAAAATGGTTTAGAAGGTAAAGACTGAGTATGTTATAGATTTTCACATTTATTTAATATCCAAATAATATCAGTTATTGAAATTTGTTGGCTGTGAGTTCAGATACAGTATTCAGCAAACATTATTCTCTAGGAGAATTTATAAACTTTTATGCAGTGAGATTCTATAGAATTTTCACACAAAAATGAAATGTTATTAATATAATGATTGTATAGTTTAATTTGTTTATTTAATAGAGAAAAAGAAATGCAGGAATATATCCATTATTTTGGATTTTCATACATGTCATTGTTTCTGTACCACTGAGAAGCTCATTACCTAGTTGTATAGATTGTAAACAACTGGAGAATAAGGCAATATATAACCTAATGCTAGAATGGTTGACATAAATTAAAAATACTTACAGGAATTCAAGAAAGCAAGAGATCATAGGTTTTGAAGTGGTTTCAGAAAACTGCAAGAAAGAGGTTAAACTTGACTTTAAAGAAGAGTGGAGGCCAGGCTCGCTGGCTCATGCCTGTAAATCCCTGAGGCCAGAAGTTCAAGACCAGCCAGGGCATCATTACGAGACCTCGTCTCTACAAAAAAATATATTTTTTTTAATTAGCCAGGCATGGTGGCACATGCCTGTAGTCCTAGCTACTCAGGAGGACAGGAGGATCACTTGAGCCCAGGAGTTCAAGGTTACAGTGAGTGATGATCTTGCCACTACACTCCAGGCTGGGCAACAGAGTGAGAAAAAAAGAGAGAAGGGTGGGGTTTACCAAAGGCAGTGAGGCAAGAGGAACTGCTGAAGGCAGGGAAAAAGGATAACTAAAAGCATGGACATAAGAATTAACTTAGAAGATATCAGTACATGAAAGATAAAGGGGCTTGATATCATAGGGAGAAAATTTTTAAGTCATGGAATTTCAGAGCAACAAAAGACCAGCTCATTTTATAGATGAATAAACTGAATGCCAGAGAGTCATTATCACCTCCTTTTCTTAAGACTTATTTACCTGTCCAGGAATAACCTTACCCAGGCACAGGAGAGGGAAAGGGATCTGAGAAATGTGCCTGGATAAGCTTGGAAATTACATGAATACTGTGTGGTATAATAGGAAAGAAAGTAAAAGTTCTGCAGTAGAACTCTTGAGGTAGTTTGTATTCTACAAATACTGGAAAGAAGGAAAGCCAGGTCTGGAGAAACATTTTGTGGTGAAAGGAAGGTATAGGAAGAAACTGCCTTTGTATATTTTCTTCAACATACCTTTCCCTTCCCTGTTCTTTACCAGTCTGTCTTCCATCCTTTAACTCCTGCCACTAATCAGATTTGCTAATAATAAAAGCTTCATCCCTTTTTTGCCTGCCTGCCTCACTGTACTTGTATTCCTATGTTTATTCCCACCTTAATTATGCCAACATTTGTGGAAAAAAGATGTATTTATGAAATAAAATTAACATTTACTTTTATGCTTCTCCCCTCCTTCTTTCAAAAGGTACTCATCAAACAAATCTTTCTGGGAAATGTGGACAACTTGGATTTTCACAGATATGTGGTAAAACTGGCAGTTTGGATTCTGACTTACAATTCCTGGGGACAGCTAACAGTCATCAAGATAAAGGTATAAATTCCAAATTTATTTGGAAGCAAATAATTTATAAATGTTATGTGGGATTTACAGTACTAACATATATCTTATTTTGTATAATTATACTCATCACAAAAATGAAAGGATTTTGTTATATTTTTAATAACAATTTAATAGCTTTTTTATAATCGTTACCCTAAAATGTTAGATTTTTTAAATCTTGATATAAACATGACTGATTCAAATTAGAATTTAGAAACTCATCCATGGTAGAGATGAGCATTTTATTTTATTTTTTTTTTTTTGAGACAGAGTCTCACTCTATTGCTTGGGCTAGAGTGCCGTGGCATCATCCTAGCTCACAGCAACCTCAAACTCCTGGGCTCAAGCAATCCTTCCGCCTCAGTCTCCCAAGTAGCTGGGACTACAGGCATGCGCCACCATGCCCCACTAATTTTTTATATATATATTTTTAGTTGTCCAGCTAATTTCTTTCTATTTTTTTAGTAGAGGTGGGGTCTTGCTCTTGCTCAGGCTGGTCTCGAACTGAGCTCAAACGATCCACCTGCCTCAGCCTCCCAGAGTGCTAGGATTACAGGCGTGAGCCACCACGCCCAGCCAGCATTTTATTTTTTAGTTTTTTTGTTTTTAATTTTTATACATAATCGTTTTATATATTTATGGGGTACATATGATATTTTGATACGAGCATACAATGTGTAATAATGATATCAAGGTAATTGGAATATTCATCACCTCAAGCATTTATCATTTCTTTGTATTGGAAACATTGTAAATCTATTCCTCTAGTTATTTTAAAATATATGATAACTTACTGTTAACTATGGTTGCACTGTTGTGCTTCCAAACACTAGATCTTACTCCTTGTATCTAACTGTATTTTTTTTAACCCATTAACCAATCCTTCTATATCTCCCCTCTTCCCCAATATTCTTCCCAACCTCTGGTAACCATCATTCTACTCTCTATCTCCATGAGATCAATTTTTTTAGCTCCCACATGTAAGTGAGAACATGTATGTGATGTTTGTCTTTCTGTGCCTGGTTTATTTCACATAACATAATGTCATCCAGTTCTATTCATGTTGTTACAAATGACAGGATTTTATTCTTTTTTATGGCTGAATAGTAATCCATTGTGTGTATGTACCACATTTTCTTTACCCATTCATTTGTCAATGGACATTTAGGTTGATTCCAAATCTTGGCTATTGTGAATAGTGCTATAATAAACATGGGAGTGCAGATATGTCTTTGATATATTGATTTCCCTTCTTTTGCATATATGCCCAGCAATGGGATTGCTGGATTATATGGGAGTTCTATTTTTAGTATGATGAAGAACCTCCATACAGTTTTCTGTAGTGGCTATACCCACCAACAATGTAAAAGCATTTTCCTTTCTCCACATCCTTCCCAGCATCTGTTATTTTTTGTCTTTTTGATAAAACGATTTTAACTGGAGTAAGATATCACATTGTGGTTTTGATTTGTACTAGACCCCTATCTCACCATATATAAAAATCAAATCAAAAGGAATTAAAGACTTAAATGTAAGACTTGAAACTATGAAACTACCAGAAGAAAATATTGGGAAATGCTTCAGGACATTGGTCTGAACAAAGATTTCTTAAGACCTCAAAAGCACAGGCAACCAAAGCAAAAATGGACAATTGGGATCATATCAAGCTAACAAGTTTCTACACAGCAAAGGAAACAATAAACAAAATGAAGAGATGGCCTACAGAATGGGAGAAAATATTTGCTAACTATTCAATGATCAGAATATATACAGAACTCAATAGCAAAATACCAAATAATCCTATTAAAAATGGGCAAAAGATCTGAATAGACATTTTTGAAAAGAAGACATACAAATGGCCAACAGATGTATGGAAAAATGCTTAACATCACTCATCATCAGAGTGACGAGCATTTTAATACAAAGTCATTGAAAGTATAATATCCATTAGAGAGTACTGTGTTAGCAGATGACAATTTTCTCTAACAGCTTTAAATTTTAAGACTATTTAAAATTTATTGTCTCTTGTTAGGATCCATAACTTCCTGACAAGTTATCATTTCAGATAAGACATAAGATACAGAAGAAAAGGAATGATTTGAGGCTGGTTGTTGGTCATAAGAATTTTGGGGTTGCAGGTGTTTCTTGAATTTCCATGCTAACTAATAGTGATAACGATTATTAGTATATGTAGAAGTAGAATCAAATTAAATATTTATAGAAGTATTTTAATTTTTGTTGTACGTCCTTTACTAAAATTTTCTTCGAGTGGTAGGGATGTACTTCTATATTTGTTAGGAAAAAATAGTGATCATTTAAAATGAGTAAAGATTTAGTGCATATAGCACTTACATTTTAGCTACACTTTTCTGCACTAACCCCAAAGTCCCACATGACCTCTTAAAGTTTTTGTTTGTGGTATTATCCACACCACAATAAAATTTTGACTAAATTTCTTCTAAATTTTGACTTTTGAATACCTTTAAGATTCATGATTAGTAGAAGCAGAGAGCGTTTGCTGTGTCACTTAGCCTGTTTCTGTCTAGGCTATCCCTGAATGATTGTATTACCTTTGAAGACCACCTCCATTTTCAGTATTTAATCAGATCTGTGTAGTGGTGCTAGTTTTCTATACTTCTCAGTATACTTATTAGAGCAGCAAGTATAAAGGGATATCAAGTTCTTCTAAAGTTAATAGAATTTAACTTAATAGTTGGTTATACATTAAAAATTCTGCCAGGACCACCACCATCTCAGCTAATATTCCCCATGGAATCTGAAGGATCTGAGGTGTGGATGCCAAACCATATAGACATTCTTATCCCAATTTTGTTATTATTATTATTTTTTTGATAGAGACAATGTTTTGCTATGTTGCCCATCCTGGTCTCAAACTCTTGGCCTTAAGCGATCCTCCTGCCTTGGCCTCCCAAAATGCTGCAATTATAGGCGTGAGCCATCACACCCAGCCCCCATCCCAATTTTTTTTTTTTTTTTTTTTTGAGGCAGAGTCTCACTCTGTTGCCCTGGCTAGAATGCCGTGGCATCAGCCTAGCTCACAGCAACCTCAAACTCCTGGGCTCAAGCAATCCTTCTGCCTCAGCCTCCCAAGCAGCTGAGACTACAGGCATGCACCACCATGCCCGGCTAATTTTTTCTATATATTTTTAGTTGTCCGGCTAATTTCTTTCTATTTTTTTTAGTAGAGACGGGGTTCGCTCTTGCTCAGGCTGGTCTCGAACTCCTGAGCTCAAACGATCCTCCCGCCTTGGCCTCCCAGAGTCCCATCCGAATTTTAAATGTTGTAGTGATCCACACCAAGTTTTGGAAATGTTGGTGTATGTTGCATTGAATTGTTTATATGCATAAAAAGATCTGATGTTTGATTTCTTTCTAAGAAATATTTTTAAATCTCTGGAAAAAAATATATGAGACACTGCCATGAAAGCATCAAAATCTATTAATAGAATACTGTAATTGAAATCAGGACACTGAAAGTTTTCATTCTGTCTGTAAATCTGTGACTAGTTAAGTCTTTTGTAGTCCCCTTGACCTAAATAAGATTTGGGTAGAAGTAGAGGTCCTAATGAATTAAAAATAAAGGATATATAATATATACAGTCATTTAAGTCTTCAGAAGCATGTTTGTTTTGTTAGTATACGTAAGCTTGGTAGGTCTTTTGTCATGGAAAGTCTTTTAAAAAATATTCAAGGAAAATTCATGGGACTCCCTAAAAGATTACAAATAGACCTTTATATTAGTTGCAGAATAAAAAGAAAAGGTCAATAAAAGGTAAGAAAAAAGTAATAAACAAAAACACAATAAATAGAAAGTACAAAATAAGATAGGTGGTAGAATTAAAGCCAATATATCAATAGTTACCATAAATATAAATGGGTAGAACTTGCCATTTAAATAACAGAGATGATCGGATTTTATTTTATTTTTTATTATTTATTTATTTATTTTTGAGGCAGAGTCTCACTCTGTCACCCTGGCTAGAGTGCAGTGGCATCATCATAGCTCACTGCAGTGTCAGACTCCTGGGCTCAAGTGATCCTCCTACCTCAGCCTCCCTAGTAGCTGGGACTATAGGCACCTGCCACCAGGCTCAACTGAGTTTTCTATTTTTAGTAGAGATGGGGTCTTTCTCTTGCTCAGGCTGGTCTCAAACTCCTGACCTCAAGCAATCTTTCTGCCTCAGCCTCCCAGAGTGCTATTACAGGCATGAGCCACTGCACCCAGCACAGATTTTATTTTTTATGTTTTCATTGAAGTGCTATTTTTAGGAGCATCACCTAAAATACATCAAAATAGATGGGGAGAAAGTAAAGCATGGAAAAAGTATACTAGGTGAATGCTCAAAGAAAAACAGGTATAAATATGTTGACGGTAGGGAAAATATGCCAACATTATGCTAATTATGCTAACATTAAAGCTAAAAACATTTTAGTGCTATAAAGTATCATATAATGAGAAAAAGCACAATTCACTAAGAAGGTAAGACTTTTCTGATATATATGTGTGTATACATGTATGTATGTATGTATATGTGTAATTTGACAAAATTATCAGGAGAAAATCTGTAAATGTAAGAAAATTTTAATAGGATAAAGAAGTTTTGTATTAGAAGATACAGAATGTTCAAACAACACAAATTAAATTAGATCTTTACCTCACACCTATAAAAATACAAATGCCAGATGACATGAAAACTTGACTGTGAAAAGCAGAAAAACTTTAAACTCTTAGAAGATGTGTATACATAAGGAACACTCTCTTTTGTTTTATTACAGCGTATGGTAGCCTAAATTTTGGCAGTAAGACACAGCAAACATTTGGTTGTCAAACAGAGCGTACTTCATCATACTCTGGTCCAACTCCAAGTCCAGGAGCCTACATCCTTCCATCCTATCCTCTCCCGTCACCTCGAACTAGTCCAAAGCACACATCTCCTCCTACTATATCTCCGAAGAAGTCTCAAGATAATTCCGTTAATTTCTCAAATTCCTGGCCTCTTAAAAGTTTCGAAGGGCTATCAAAGCCAAGTCCACAGAAAAAGATTGTCAGCCCAAAATCATCTGACCCTACAGGTAGAAATGATGGTAAAAGTCAATACTTTGTTCAGATTTATTTGTGTGTTTGAATTAGTTCTTTGGAGTTAATACATAGGGTTGTTAGATCTTTAAAAGCTGGTAAGTTATATTTTCTCTCTCTGAATTATTAAATACTTAGGAAAGTAAATTTGTTTTAAAATTTAACTTGTGTTAAATAGATAAAATGTATAAGATAAGATAAAATTCAATTGAAATAGTCATTTCTTTCTTTTTTTATATTGCCATTTAAAATTCTGTTTTGGAATCAGGCAAATAATATCGCTTTATAACAGACATATGTTGCCTGAGAGCCTACTAACAAATTTTAGCTTTGCAAATATAAAATGTTATTCATAAATAATGCCTAATACTCATTTATTCAACATATATTGAATGTTTATTATATGCTAACATTATTTTGAAAGGTTTTCTATTATTTGTTATAAACTGTTTTTTTCTTAATAATAACCCATTCCAAAATCACAAAATTAGCACATATAAGTTCATTCAGGACACATCCAGTCTCAAAATAAAAAGTCTATTAAAGTCATCCCCTTTACCTCAGACATTTTTCTGTCCCCAGCCATTAAGATGTTTTGTCTTTAAACTACCCCACAGCACCAATATTCAATCTGTTGCATATTCAGTCAATTTTACTACTTTCTCTTAGCGCTGAACCTTCATTCCCTTCTATTAATTTCTTTCTGTTTGTCTTTCCTACAAGATCAAAAATTGAAAACTGAGACTTTATTCAGCTTGTTCTTCCCACTGCTCAGTGTTAAACAGCTTTTGCATATAGTAGTCATTCAAATGTTATTTATATAGTTAAGTCAAGCCAGAAAAGTAGCTCTTCTGGCTTATTATAGACTTTACCATAGCAAATATTAGTCATGATTATGTTTATGAAGATGAATCACAAAAATTTAACTTGGCATATAATGTTTTTATATAATATGAAAGGATTTGGGGTCACTCATTTTTGTTATATTCATTAGGAGACACTGATATTTTCATTTCATCTCATTTTAAATAGTAATCTTTATTTCTAATGAAAGATAATATGCTTTTAAATTTAAAAACACTGTATTCCAAACACTTGTGACTATAACACCCTCTTCTCTGAAATTAAAAAGAAATTAAAGTAAAATATGTATTTTTCATACAGGAGAAAATTCTCAAGAAAAACCTCCTGCAGTTCAGCTTACACCTGCCTTGGTGAGATCACCATCGTCCCGACGAGGCCTAAATGGGACAAAGCCTGTCCCTCCCATACCAAGGGGAATAAGCCTTTTGCCTGATAAAGCCGATTTAAGCACAGTGGGACACAAAAAGAAAGAGCCTGATGATATTTGGAAGCATGAAAAAGATAGTCTTACAATTGATCTTTCAGAATTAAATTTCAGGGATAAAGATTTGGATCAAGAAGAGGTTAGAACCAAGTATCATTTTGTAATAATTCAAAAATATTTGTAATTTTCTATAATATTATAGTTGTTATATAAGGAAAAATCAAGTATTTTTTATCCTATAACATTTTTTCTTATTTATAAAAATATTTGATGTTCATTATAGAAAATGTGGAAAATACCATGAATTATTAGGAAGGAAACTCATCATATTAGATCCTGCTACCCAGAAAAATTTACTATTAATACTGCTTTTACTGTCAATATTTTTCTATTCATGCATTATTCCTTTTTAAATTAAAAGTGTGAATAATACAGCAATACACTCATATACGTCTGACCCTTCCCAGTGAACAATTTGTTGTATTTCTTTCCTACTTTTTAAACAATAGGAATCCCAATCCAATTTTTTTTTCCCTTCTTCACCAGAGACAACTATTACCATAAATTCATGTTTTATGTATTTTTGCACCTTTTATTTTAATGTATTATTTTTATGCATTAATTTATGGTGTAGTCACACAATTGATTTTGGCTTATAACCAGTCTTTTGCTATTGCAAACAATGCTGCAATGAGCATGCTTGAGCCTGTCCTTTGTGCATATGTGCAAGTTTTTTTATCTTTATGAAATTGAGATCATATTGTACACTTATCTTTGAATACTGGATCACTCTGTTTATGCTATAAAAATGTATTGCCAATATAATAACTCTATACACGCTAATTATGTCAGGGAAGGAATGTGGTTGCTGTATTACTTTGGGTTCAGAGCGCTATTTCCATAGATGCCTCCATTTCAGTTTGCCTGATGTCAGGTTTTAAAAAATGTTTTACATTGAATATGTAAATGTAAACAATCATGATATTTTCTGGTCTTGTTTCAATCTGTTTTCAAGATGTAAGCTTCTTGTAATGATAGTTTGCTCAATAAAATAGAGTTAATATTAACGTATATTCATTTTAAAAGTATGTCTTTAACGTTAAACATTCATAAAACTAACTTATAAAGTACCAAAATTAGTTCTTAATGAATCAAAATAGTTACTGCAACTTCTAACTGCTTGTGAAATCTTTCCTTGATTTTTTTTTTTTTCCAACTCATTTGTACTTCAATGGTGCTAGGAAGGGAATTCACTTGAAGAGAAGAAACATATTTTTAAAAGGCATTTTCCTACATAACTGATGAAATCTGTGTATTTATACCGTATACGTATATATTAGCATTCATCTTGTTAATACTGGATTAGGGAGTTGTTAGTTAGATATAGTTAATGGAATTTAAAATCTAAGGGTAACTTCTACTAATATAAGGGATTGTTTTTATTTTTTCTTAGATGCAGAGCTCTCTTAGGTCTCTTCGTAATAGTGCAGCTAAGAAAAGAGCTAAACTAAGTGGCAGTACTTCTGATCTTGAAAGCCCTGATTCTGCAATGAAGCTTGAATTGACTATGGACTCCCCATCTCGGTCATCTTCTCCAAACATCAGCTCTTACAGTGAAAGTGGAGTTTACAGCCAAGAATCATTGACTTCTTCTCTGTCTACAACTCCCCAGGGGAAGAGAATAATGTATTTTATTTTTTGGCATGTTAAATGAATGTTCATCTGTAATTCATGATCTAGAGCCCTAATATCATATTTGGAAAAAAACTTGAAATCATTTTTTTATTAATAGTTTTTAAAATGTTAAAATACATTTGAAAGACAGTGGAAAAGTTCACAGATATTACTTTGCCAGACTTTGGTTTGGGGTGGGGTGGAAAGAGAAAACACAATGCCAACTGTTATTTAGAGTACTTAATTAATATAAACCCTATTTCTAAAGCCATGGTTGTTCTTCCTAAGATTTATCCTAATATCTTTTGTCTTTTAGCTCTTTTCTGGATCCTTGACCCTTTTGCCAGTTTACCTATAGCTAATATTACTGCTTTCATTTTAAACTCAGCACCAATTTCCTCTAATTTATGTGTAAGTTCCAAGTAGCCGTTGTCCCACTATTTTTTTGTATCTTATTTCCATTATCTGGTAGAAGCTCAGGACTCCATACTATAGCTATCACAGTCTTCTCAGGGGTCTCTCTGCAGCAGTGGTGCTGAAATTAGAATCCTGGCCACCCCACGGCAACAGAAAATTATTTTCCAGCATAGCAATTGGACCAGCTTTTCCAGATTACCTCTATAACTTCTAAATCTTAAACCTTAACCTCTAAGAGATCCTATCCAGATTTCTGGGGATCTCTGTGACCCTATTGTGGGATTTTGAGGAATCCATTTCTCCTTTATTTTGAACAAAAACCTAGGGGTAGAATTGCTAGGGCATAGGGTAGATGTGTATGTAACTTTTTAAGTAACTGCTAAATAGTTTTCCAAAATGATTGAGAGTTCTGGTTGTTTAATATTCTTGCTAATATATGGTGTGGTCAGTCGTTTAAATTTTATTTTCCTTGATTTTTATCCTGAACCATGTTTATTTACTGCAATTAGAAGTAAATTTTTTTAATTAAAATTAATTTCACTTTAGTGAATTGGAACTTCTAAGAAAATGTGGGTAAATAGAGATTGTATAATCAAAGGAGAGGTGGTGTTGTAGTAACTTTAATAGAAAGGGGTGCTTTGTTTCAGCAATTCAGAGAATTAAATTGAATTTTTGTGTCCCGTTCTTAGAAGTTTGCCTCAGCCCATAGTTTTCTCCTCCACACTTTTAACTTAAATAGCAGCTTATTTCTCACTTGGTAATTTTTTTCTTACAACAATTCCTCTGTTGTAATTACATTGGTAGAAAAATATATTTGCAAAATGAATTTGGAATGAATATATGGGCTGGTGAAGTAACTGTTTACATTAAGTTATCAGACATTTAAAATATATGTATTTAGACTTTAGACCTAAAGTCCTCCTTTGATTTTCCATGAAGATGAAATTTTATGTTATATGCTCCTACAGTTGCAAGGTAATTTGAAAACCATTTGGGAAGAAAAGTTCATTTTATATATTGTAACATTTAAAATCCACTATTTCCTGTATTGCCTTACGGAGTTATTCTCTTCAGGTACTGATTCAGTGAGAAGGGAGTTCAGCACACCCTCATTTATGGACTGAATTGCCTTCAATGAATATGGGATTTTCACATTTAATAGTTTAGAACAGTAATTATTCTTGATCAGCTTTCATCCTGCCTTAAGATTCAGAGTCAAAGAAAGCCACAACTACCTGATGCAAGGCTTTTATCCTTAGGTGGGTTAGGGAAGAATAATTATTGAAAACTACCCTTCTAGAGACCAAAGGTTTTTCTTTCATCCAGGTCAAATATGCTCGGTATAAATGCAAATTTATTGTAATCTATTCTAGAGAAATTACTCTTTCAAAATATTTAGCAGATATTTCTCACTAGGCTCATTGACAAATATGTCTACCCAACTACTAAGAATTGTACTTCTTTGCAAAATCTCTTCTTTATAATATTCATCACTGACTTATTGACATTACACCATATATTGATTTAAAGCAGTTTCCTTATGGTCAGATTTAACATTCTTCAGTTTGCGTTCTTTATGAAACAAGGCCTGTAGGCTTTTATAATGTCAAGAAAGTAGGCCGGGCGCGGTGGCTCACGCCTGTAATCCTAGCCCTCTGGGAGTCCGAGGCAGGCGGATTGTTTGAGCTCAGGAGTTCAAGACCAGCCTGAGCAAGAGCGAGACCCCATCTCTACTAAAAATAGAAAGAAATTGGCCAAACAACTAAAAATAGAAAAAACTAGCTGGGCATGGTGGCCTGTGCCTGCAGTCCCAGCTACCTGGGAGGCTGAGGCAGGAGGCTCGCTTGAGCCCAGGAGTTTGAGGTTGCTGTGAGCTAGGCTGATGCTACGGCACTCTAGCCCAGGCAAGAGAGTGAGACTCTGTCTCAAAAAAAAAAAAAAAAAAAAAAAAGTATAGCAAAGAATAGTCTAAAAAGAAAGTGACATTTACCAAACTCACTAGTTGCTGATCTCTTGTTCATAATATAGTTAAGTTTCTATTTTTGTGTTACATATGAGGGTAGATAATATGATAGATAATTAGGAATCATTTGATTTGGTTTTGGAGTGAACTCTCTTGAATCAGTTTTTTTTTTTTTAACTCCCCCAGGGATTATACAGTACAAATCAGAGAATCATTTCTCGTGGTAATACTCTCATGAATAATTAAGAATTGGCCATATGTTAAAAGGTTGAAAGTTCAAAAGGTGAACTAAGAATACCAGTTAGCTATAGTTCTTCATACTTGTTGCTGTCTTATCTAAATGTTTAGTGAGTTATAAAAAGAATAGAGAATGTATGATACAAGTGTTGAACAGCTCTGAATCTTAATGTTTATTAAAATTGCTTTTGTTTCATTGTAGGTCAGACATATTTCCAACATTTGGATCAAAACCTTGTCCAATAAGACTTTCTTCTGCAAAGAATAAAAACTCTCATATTGCTGAACAAAGCCCCAATGCAGGTATTCTATGACTATTTATAAATATAATTTTTAAAAAGTATAATTTTTAAATGATGTCAAAAATGATAGCAAGTGCATTTCAGATTTTCAAGGTTTGTAGTTACTAATTCATCCTAATCATTTTTTAACTTTTTAAAATATTTTGGTAGGAATAAATACATTATTTTTGGAAGAAAAAAATATTTATTTACCTGAATCATTGATCTCCTTTTAAGCCCATAGTATACCTATGCCTGGTTCCAAGATACTTTGATTTTGTTGATGTGGAAAGTGACCTGATTTTCAGAGTTTGAAAACTTCACAGTTGATTCTAATGTGTAGCACAGTTTCAGAACTACTGGGTATCACAAGACAATTTCCTTTAAAAACAATATTTAACTAGTAATTAATTTCATATGTATCTTGTGTTAAGAATTTTTGTGAACTATCCTGGAAGTCTCTAATTTTATAACATCACTTCTCAGAAAATAAATTAGTAATTAGTAATCAGTTAGAAAATTATTTGCAGCATTATCTGTTTAAGGTGAGAACTACATTGATTCTTCTTTGTGATTAGTAAAACTATATTGAACTGTGAATGAATCCTAACAAATTTGGATATGATATTTAGTTTCACATGATGATCTCAATATAAAAGTTCTAACAATTTTAAGGCTACTTTATTTTACATTATACTTACCTTCCTAAAAAGCTATACATATATGTGATTGTTTGCTAAGATTTTTAATTTCTTACTCTTAAATATGTCTTAACTTCATCCCCTCTTTTTAATTCCCGTAGCTTTACCGTGGCTTTCGTTCACATCTTTCCTCATTTCTTACCTAGTTAGCCTCCTAAGTTTTCTCCCTATCTTCAATTTCATTCAGTTAGATTCTATTCCCCACAAGGCAAATCTGACTATATTGGCCAGTCTGTGTTCATTCAGGACATCTTCCCGTGATCTGGTACCTGCCTACCTCTTCAGCCTCATTTTTCACTTTCCTCTTTGTATCTTTGTGCTCCAGTTAAATGGTGGTCCAGTTGGACCACCTTCAGTACCATTTCAGTACTGTCTCTTCGCAATTGCATATACTTTTTTTTCTGTTTGAAATCTGGGATCCATACCACACCTTATTCAGCTCTGAAAACTACTCAGTTGCTTTCTCTGGGAAATCTTCCCTGATTCACAAACAAGATTATTACCTCTTTTGTGATACCATTACATCTTGCATTTATAATGGTGTAGCGATTATTTTACTTTTCTTCAACTCTCAGATTCTTGATCCCCAGAGATTATTTACCTCTGACTACCTGCAGTGTGACTGTCATAATCATGGATGCCTGACTTAACCAGTTGCACCTGGTATACTGGCTTGTGCAAAACTAATGTTAACAAAGAAATAGCTAGTCTACTAGGCACACGAAAACAGTGTATACATGCTTTGGAGTCTGAAAGATCCCAGCTGAAATCCCACTTTGATATTTAATAATAGTATTCACACTATGCAAATTATTTAACTGCTTTGGAACTTAGCTCCTGATCTGATAATATAAACCTTGAGAAGGTAGTGAAGATTTAAGTGTATATAATGTACCTACTTTATAGTGGGCACTCAATACACATTTGTTCCCCTAAAGGGAAAGACCCCAAAGAAATACATAAACTTATCCTTAATGCTTTTTAAGGCTGATCATCCTAATCTATTTATAATTTTACAAGTATTTATATAAGATTGAAGAGACATCTGAATTCTAGGTTGTATCTGGTTTGTGAAATTGGAACTCTCTTTTGGAAGAATATTTTTGGAAATGGAAAAGAGCAAGATGTAGAAAACCTGGATTTGAATTCCCTTTTAACCCTAGTTGTGTGAGTTGTGGGAGTCATTTAAGTTTCAATAGAGTGATTGATCTTATAATAGCATATACTTCTATATGCAGTATTCAGTGTTTCCCCAAATTGCCTAATCCTAGGAATCACCTGGGTGCATGTAACACCTATAGATTCTGGGGCCCTACCTCATGCCTCTTGAATTCATCTTCATTGTTAGAAATCTGTATTTTTAATAAGTAACTTAAGTATTTCTAGGATCAAGTTTAGACTACTGCTTAGCACTGCTGTTATTGAATGTCAATTAAATTTAACATTCTCTCAAAATAAGTTGCTAATTTTTTAGGCTTTTATATATTTGGATTTGTTTTGATTTCAGTAAGTAAGTGATTACTGCAAATTTATTATGGTTTCATTTTTAAAACAAAAATGGCAATACAATGCTCAGAATAAAGACTATCTGAAGATAAAAATAACAATTATGTAAACATGATACAATATTTCTAATAAAAGTTTCCACATATATTCTACCATTACCTATTAGAGCAAATTGTGCTAAATTTCCTGAGTGATGTTATAGTAAAACTTTTTAGATTAGTGTCAACTATTAATAGAAAACATTTCCACCCAGAGCCAGTATCTTTGTGAGTCTTACTTTGTGGATTAACTTTCAAAACTAAGAATTTAGAAAGATATCTGTATTACTTTCAGAAAATCTCTATAATTTAACATTAAATATTTCTTGAATCTTTTCTCTATGAACTGACTTAGTAACTTTACAGTCCTTTCTAGCTCAGCTGCTATCAGCTACCTCCTCTCTCTACCATCTTGTTTTTATTAAAATACATTATTAAAAAACAAGGTATATTTTATTATTACTTAATAATTTGCATAGGAGCTAAATATAGAAATGGACAGTGGCTCAAATATACATTGCCTAGGATTTTTCACTTAGAAGACATTTTGTGGTTGTAATAGTTGCAAAATATTAGTTGAGGAATATCAGTTTAAACATTCAAGTGCATATGAAAATTTTCTTATTTGTTAAAAAAGGAGGCCTGCATTAAGGTTTTGCTTTTGTTTTATTTTTAATTAGAAGTATAATAACGTGGGTATTTACAGTGTGTAAAACACTGTGCTGAGCCCTTTACATGTGTTTTTTTTTTTTATTTAATCCTGATAACAGTTCTAGAAGAGGTACTACTATTATCCCTATTATCACTTAACCTTTTACAAATAAGGTTAAGTGTCTTGCCCAGGTTCTCTCAGCAATTTAAGTGGCAGTGCTATGATTTAAAGCCAGGAAGCATGATTCCAAATACTGAGCTCTTAATCACTATGCAGTTTACTGCCTCACCAGACAGGCCATTATAGATCATTACATGGGAGTAGGAGAAAGGAGAGATTTAAATGGAAAGTATAGGCATCTCTCAAGCCAGTTTAAAAATTCTGGATTTTAAAATTTTTCATTTTAGCATAAAGTTAAAAATGTCATTTAAATATTAAATGCTTGTTACATTTTTGAAAACATATACACTATATTTGATTATCATACATTGCATTTTGTGTTACACTGTAATTTTAAAACCTGTTGTATGAAGTATTGTAATATCGTTTATAATAAATGTTCTTTATTATTATTGTTATTATTTTTTATAGAGACACGGTCTCACTGTGTCACCCAGGCTACAGTGCAGTGGCATGACCATAGCTCACCACAGCCTCTAACTGCTGGGCTGAAGCTATTCTCCAGCCTTAGCTGCCCAAGTAGCTGGCACTACAGGTGTGAGCCACCACACCTGGCTAATATATATTTTTTTATTAGAGTCAGGGTCTTGTTATGTTAGCCCAGGCTGGTCTCGAACTCCTGGGCTCAAGCAATCCTCATGCCTCAGCCTCCCAAGTGGCTAGGATTACAGGTGTGAGCCACTGCACTGGGCAGTTTACAATAAATGTTCTTATCTGTTAGTAAGATAAAAAATATTACATAATTTAAAAAAAGACAGAAAGGCAGGTGTGGTGGCTCACACCTGTAATCCCAGCACTTTGGGAGACTGAGGCCAGAGGATTGTGTAGGCCAGGAGTTTGAGACTAGCCTGAGCACCATAGTGAGACCCCATCTCTACAAAAAATAAAAAAATAAAATAAGACAGAACTTTAAAATTTCTATAATATTATAATTTCTAATATGTTACGGACCTTTTTAAAAGTTTAGAGGGGAGATGTATACCTATTATATAATATTCCCTAACTTATTCAAATAAATATTTATTTTATTTTATAGGGATTACAACACCCAATGTGAGCATAATTGGTCAACGTATGAACTATAGATTTGGATGTGGTGATTTTGAAGATGATAGGTCACACGACATTTCATCTAGTGCTATAAAAATACAAAATAAGGAACACCCGAGACATTATAAGCATACAAAAGGTTAGTGAATTCCATGGCAAGTTAATTTTTAAGATTGAGTATCTCTAAATCAGAATCCTCCCTGAGGATATCAATAAAGAAAAATTAACTAAGAATTCTCAGTTTTGAGGTTTTTCATTTTTCTCTTCTGCCGATTTGTCATTGCTTAAATAAATTTGCCGAATGGGAGAACTCACAGGTTCGAATATAGTTTATGGGCTTGCCTGAGGAGCCAATGCAGGGAAGTGACTACCCCTGAGGTTAAAACCAGGGAATCCCTGCCGAACTCTACCCCCAGGACATGCAGCAGGTATACACATATGCATACACACATACGCGCAGTTCTTACAAGGCATTTTACCACTAAAATGAGGTGGAGGAAATCATGGGAGTTAATGACTCCCAGATGCCTAGTTAGGGTGTAACCATGGAGTAAAGCTGTGGCAAAAAGCATGTAATTTCCCTGTGGTAAAACCTGAGAAAGCTTCTTTGTTATCACTAACCATCATGAACAGTTACATCTTTTTTAACTTGAGTAGTAGCAGGTAGCACTTCTGTGAGTGTTCTGTCCATTTCTTAAGAAATCCTGTTACAGTTGCATTTTTAAAATTTCCCTTATGGTGAAAAATAAGTGATTTTAAAAGGTATGAATATTTAAGTAGAGTAATTAGAAGGTACCTATAATCTAAATAAGTAAGGAGCTGACTGTGTAGCAACTGTGGTCATGGTAAGGTCAACTTCTGTACTTTGTTATTTCTGACCATCTTAAATCATGTACGTGCAGGCAATCGTGAATTTTTTTTGTGTGGAAGTAACTCAAATTGAGTAAGAGGGAACTCTGTTAGATACTTTTTCTTGTGAGTTTTTTCCCTGTAAATTTATTAAAATTTAATCTATGATATAATTTAATATTTGTTATATGTGGCAGTGATAAATTGTTCACTGTTTTTACAAAGAGAATGACAGGATTTTTCCATGTTTATTTACATGTTTTATTTCTCATGTAAAGAAAATCAAGGACAAAAATACTTTTCTTCTTAAAAGCAACTTATGCCCTAATTATATTATTTTAATTTTCTTTTTTAAAATTGCTTTGAAATAATTGCTGAATATGTTCATTCCCTGCTATTGGCATCCTTTCTTAGACAGCAGAATCATAAATGTTAGGGTGTGAATTTGTAAGTGGGTGGAGAAAGATTTCTCAACACAAAGATTAAAATAGTTTTAAAGAAAGTTTATTTTACTTCTCAAAGGGTGAGAAGGGCAGGACACAAAAAGAAAGGAAGGAGGTGTCGGCGTGGAGCAGAAGCAGCTCAGGATTTTTCCAGGGACAAACAGAAAGAGGAAAAAGTAGTTATGGCTGCCAGGTGATAGCAGAAGTGACTGTAAAGCTGCGGTGTCTGCGTTTTATTTATTTTTTCGTCTCTGTGAGGCCAGCTTATCAGGGTCCTTGAAATCTGGTCTGGCAAGAGCTGAAGCAGGGAGCTTGCACCCTAGTCGTCCACTTCGGGCTTATCAAGACTGTGAAAAAAAACCTCTCAAATAAAACAATTTTAACCTTAAAGACAATGAGTTGAGTCGCAGGTGGTAGATCAAATAAAACAAAGGGCAATTGTGCTGAGTTTTCTCTTCAAAGGGGCAATTAGGTGCTGTGAGTTTATTCCTCTTATTTTCTGTTTGATAGTTTATTTTTTCTCTGTTAGCTAGTTTATTAACAAGGCCGTCCTTTCAATAAACACATTACATCTTTTAACCAACGGTTGGTCCTACTCCAGAAAATTACTTCATACTCAGGCATCTAACTCTAAGCCAAATACCTACTAGATCTATCTCAGCAACAAAAGCAAATATGTTCAAAACCAAATTTATCTTCCTTTCCAGACTTGCTCCTCTTCCTTTGTTATCCATTTTTATTAGTAGCATTATCATTTTCCCAGTTATGGAGGCTTAAAACTTTAGAGTCATCTTTGTCCATTTCTCCTCACCTTTCAAGTTCAGGTGGCAGTCCATCCTGCTGTTTGTTCCTTTCAGTCTAATTTAATATATCTGCTGCCACAGTTGTAAGTTGGGCCTTCATTACCTTTTCCCTAGATAATTACAAAAGTCTTCTGGTAAGGTTTATGTCTTATTTTCATCCTTCTTAAATCTAGGCTGCATAAGCTACCAGAATTGTCTTTCTAAAATATAGTCATCATCTTTTCCATACTTAAAATGTTGAGTGGTTCTCTATTTCCCATAGAATAAAGTTCCTACTCTGTAGCATAACTTTTAAGACTCTGAATAATCTTGCCTCAGCTTAACTATTTTGCATTACCTCTTACTATTCCTCTTTTCATGCCTTATGTTCTAGCACTTTTAATACTAGAAATTTTCTTAGTTTGCATGTATAAGGCCTAGAAGCCTTTTCTTAATCTTTATGTGTCCAAATCATGTCTGCTTTTTGAATACTGGCTTAAGAACCACTTCTTTAGAAAACTTTGCTCACTTTCCTGGTCTGGAGTAGTTTTTCCATCTTGTGTTCACCCATTCTACCTTACAGTTAATTTTCATGCATGTTTAATATTTTCCACAATAAATTATAAGTTTCTTAAGAGTAAAATACTGTCATCTTTACATCCCCATTTTACTTTGTATATAATTGTGTTCAATGACCACATGTGAAATGTATGGAGTATTCATTAGCCAATCAGAACTAGTAGTGTAGCCTTGGGCACAATCTCCAAAAATTGCATTCTGGCTGGTAGTAAAGGTAGTAAATTACCTCTATTGATTTTTCATAGTCCATTGCAGATCGAACTCCTTGTTCTACTCTTTCCCTCCTTCTCACTACTGCACTTGATAAGTCTTAAAAAATTTTTCAAAAAAATGAAAATTAGAAAAAATTACATCCTCAAATAATTAAGTTAAAGTGAATATTGAGTGCTATATTAAAGGGAATAATAAAAAGACTTCCAAAAGAAATGCTGGTAATGAGTGGCCAAATGGATCCATTTTGTAAGAAACCTCAGACTTTTTTAGGATTAGCTCTCAGAACCACCTCTTTTTCCCATTCCTTTCCTGGCTGGCTGTCCCTTTGAACATGCCCATTTTTTATATAACTTGTAGCCCAATTAATTACTTGAGAAAGTGATTAATGGTGGATGCTTGGAGTATTAGCAAACTATATGCCATGAGTTAATATTCTTTCTGTCTTTGAATCACACAGAAGTAATGAAGTGAAATTACATAAGGATATTTGTGTGTGAAGAAGCCTTTAAACATATTTTTCTTCATATTTTAGAATTGAAACTTAATGAGCAATATTTCTTTCAACGTTTCTTTGTTTAGAATAAAATATAGTGTAAAAATTAAAGTTCACTAAAAATGCTTGTTAGCTTCTCTTATAAATGAAGTTAAATTACTTAAAGATAACATGTCCCTCATATTTTTCCTTTTGAGATTTGTCTGATCATTCATTCATCTCTTGATGGTTTATGTATAGTTTTGTTTGTGCACTGTTGATTAAATTGTTCCATTTACTAAGATTTGCTTCTCTTTGTCACAGAATACCTTTTTGGACTACCTAATGTTTCTATTAGTTGGTATGTCTTATAAAAGTGCACATAAATTTGGATTATTCCAAACTACCTTAAGGAATATATGAAAAATGATCACCTACATGAGTTTTTTCTTTCATCTCTGCCATTTTCACACAAAGCCAAAATAAGTCAGGTTAGCAAAACAATCTGTTTATTTTTTTTTTAAATCAGTTATTTGGTTAAATTTATCAGTAATTAACTGCTTTTCTTTCATAGCCCCTAAATTAATTATATTTTGCTTTTCTTTTTTTTTGCCATGATACATTTATCTAACATATATTTATTGAACATAGATTCTAACCCCTTGGAGCTTACAGTCTAGTAGGAAAAAGCATAATTAAATAATCAGAAACTGAGATAAGTCAACCTAGAAAAGTACAGGTTGCTGTGAAATTGACCTGATCTGTTTTGGATGTCAAAGGACGTCCTTCTTGATGACCCTTTTATTGCCTGATTATCATGCTGTGGTTATTCGCTGTCTCTCCCACCTTCATCCCTGGCATGTGTAAACTTCTCAAGGGAAGGAAGGTTTATTTTCTTTCTAGTGCCTAGTCCATATCAGGTATTTTAATTATAAATATTTATTGAGTTAATGAACATGTATGAATAAATAAATTATAAATTCTTCATAGGAAATAAATTTTCAATTTTAAAAAACTGTGTTATAATATCCTGAAATGCTACAGAAGTATTTTTAAAATTTTTTTTTGGTTTTAGGATTTACAGGGTCATCATCAAATTTACAGCAAATTTCCAGTTTTGACATCATACCCACAAATACCTTATCAGAAGACTCAGTAGTAGTTGTTGGAAAAGGTATTTCAAAGTTATTTAGCTTTTTAATTGTATGTGTTCTTCACACATAAGCAAAGCATATTGATAAAGAATAAAGAATGTGATTCAAGGGTTAAATAGAACTTCTTAAAAATTATTAAGTTGAAAGAATTAGAAATGAATGCTTACCTTCACATTTCTACCCTCTAGTGAAACACAATAATTTCTTGTTAGTTATTTTCAGAGATGTATTATGTGACAACTGCAGTTCAGTTACTTCTAAAACAGTTTTAGGATAGTTAACATAGGTTTAGCATAGTTTAAATTCAGATGGTAGTCCTTGTTTATCAGCTTAATAATCAATATAATTAATATAATTTTATACTCCATACAAAGTCTAGATGAAGTAAAAATTAACCTATTATATATTTTAGAAGGGTTAGGGGACCTTTGAACAATGTATGTGCAAATATCTTTTAAAGCTGGTTTCTTATTTAATTGAAAAACTAGAATGCTGTGGTATACATTGAAGGTGTACATCTTATTTTTGTTCAACATAATGAAATAGAATAAAATTCTTGAAATCCTTTTTAACTTTTTTGCTTGATAAGTCTCATTAGGTTAATTTAAGGGCCTCCTTAGATTGGCTCCAGCTTGCTCTTTACAGACTTGTATTCTGTTATTCCTTTATTTGCCTTGTGCCCAACTAAACTAATTTATTACTCCACATACATGCTTTATACTTGTTCATGTCTCTGTATAAACATCCCTATCTCATAGGATTTCCTTCTCCCCTACCTTACTTATGTATACAAATCCCTCCTGTCTTCAAATTTCAGCTCAAATCCTTGCCCCTTTAAACCGGCCTAGAAACCCAGCTCACACCAACATTTCCTTCCTATGAACTCAGCACTTACAATATGCAGTTCTCACTTGATGTTATCATGAACTGCCTTTTGGCACCTCTTATTATTGTCCTGTTAAAGTATTCATCCTATTAGGGTATTTGGTTTTATATTTTATAATTATTTAGCATGTCTTTCTCACTAACTATATTGTTTACCTCTTGAATGCAAGAGCCTTGTCTTAAACTTTGTTATCCAGAATACCATCACATAAATACTTAATGACTATTTGATGGTTGGTTGATTTTAGGTGTATTTGGAAGTCTAAATTCAGCACCAGCAACCTGCAGCCAGTCAGTGATATCTTCTGTGGAAAATGGGGATACATTTTCAATAAAACAAAGTTTTGAACCACCATCAGGGATTTATGGAAGAGCAGTTCAGCAAAGTATTCCATCATATCTTGATGTTGAGAATGAAAAAGATGTAAGGTTATTTGCTAATTATTAGAATGAATTTAAACTTACAATATGTCATTGTTTTGTGTATATCAGATGTGGGGTGGTGAAAGTATTTCAATTAAAATTTTTTAAATCTTGGTATAATTGAAATTTTTCATCCTTGATCATTAAAATATTATTCTCCCCACTAAATAAATGCATTCTCATTCTGGTGATAAAGTATCTAGCATACTTTATACTATACATGTACTTTATATACATGTATGTATATGTATATATTCAATAATTTTCTAGGATTCACTCAAGTAGTAACAAATTAATATCATCAGGCACAAATTTAGTTGGATATTAAAAGTATGTAATTCTAGTAGATTTTAGGATTCCTTGAATTAGGACTAAGAAAGATATAATTTATTTTTCACAGACATTTAATGTACATATATACAGTTAGGTAAAGATATTTTAAATGTCAGACTCCCTGAATACTTTCAGATATTTCAATTTTTTCATGCAGACTAAAGTTTCTATTTCAAAATCTACCTATGACAAAATGAGACAAAAGAGAAAAGAAGAAAAAGAACTTTTTGACATTAAAGAGTGCGAAAAGAAGGAACAAAATCCCTGGGAACAAATGAAACATACAGGAACTGAGAAAATGGCATCTGAAAGTAAGTGGAATTTAAGTTTTGGTATAGTATTTTTTTTTTTTCTAGTAACATTCTAAAGCTGGTGAAATATGGTTTAACTAAGGTCGATATATGACTAAGAGTGTAATATGTTGACCTATAACACTAAAATTTGCAAGACCCAATAGCTTCTATTATAATTATATATGACTATTATAATTCATTCTCATAAAAAGAAAATGATTATTTTTCTCCTTTCTAGATTTAAACAATTTTGGAGATGAGGTGGGGATATCAAAAAATGAGAGTTTCGGTTTAGAAAACATTGCCTTCAGCCCTCCATTGAAAGGAGGGTCCATTTTAAAACAGTCACCATCTTTAGTATTTTCAGATTCAAGTAAGTCACTTATTTAAATGCGAAGAGTAAAGTCACAAATGCTTGTTACGCTGAAGACTCTACATGTCGTTCAGTGCCTTTGTGATAGAAAGACTACTAAACTAGGAGTCAATAGACAGACCTGACTTCTTAAGTATTAGTTCTGCCTTTAATTAGCTATGTGACCTGGAAACAGGCCTCAGTTTTCTGCCCCAATAAATATCTAAATTATCTCGAAGGTTCAGATTATCTCAAGGATCCCTTCCGTACTCCTTGCAAATAGTCCTGTTTTGCCTAAGGAGTGGTGTCCATTTTAAACCTATGGTAACTGAGATGGTGAAATTGGTTTATATTAGATCATGACCTAGAAAAGTCCTTGCATTTATCATTTATTCAGCCTGTCATTGAGTACCTGCTATGTTCTGTGCTTGACCAAGAGTTGGCTTTATGTTTCCTGTGCTGTTTTAAAACTTTGAATAGATCTTAAGTATAGTAGTAGCAACTAGGAAAAATCACAGGTTGAAATGAAAATGTGTGTGAAATATAATGAACATTAAGTATTATTAATTTTTATTTTTGTTAAATATTATTATTAAGGAATAAAATATGTAAACTATAAACCTTCTTAAATTTATGTTGCATCTGAAACCTAGATACCAACAAAATACCCAAAAAGTTTAGAAAAAAATAAATACTATAAATGTACTTTGGGACAACATCCTTCTCTTGGAGATAAAAAGAAAAGAGATTTAAACTAAATTAATGTCTGAGGTTTTTCCTAGCTTTTATTTCTTTTATAATGCAAGAAACATAGAAAACTTTTTAAAATTCTGTATTCTCAAAGCTAATCATTGTTGAGCATGCCTGATGAGAAGTGTTGGCCTGTAAAATTTCTAGCTAAACATGGTGTTAGAACTCGTTAAATGTAGGCATTTGTGAAAGTTAAGCTTATTAGCATTCTCAAGTAATTTTATAAATTATCTGAGATAATGTCTTAAAATCTAAGGAGAGAAAAACCCACAAAACTTCTTACCTAACTTAGCCAGTATTAAGAGTAGATCTAGAAGTACAAATAGTAGCAAATAGTACAAATGGTAAAAAATCATAAATTTTTGGGTCTTCCAAGCTTACTAGAGACATCAACTAATTTTGTGAGTTTTGCCTGTAATTTTTGCCTAATCTTTATAGTATAAGGACAGTGCTTCCTTGAAGTCACCCTTGTGTTATTTGAAAATAAGAATATATTTACAAAATTTTTATGTCGATCAACCCAAAATATAAACGTTTAACTCTGCTTATAGTTATGAACATGTTGGCAGAAATAATTTCAAATAGGAAAATTCTAACTAAGTATGTCTCCATTTAAGAAGTTTCTGTCCATTGCACAACTGCTACTCAAAGTATGGTCCATAGACTGGATGAACTGTTTATTACTCATCTATGACAAAATAAATACAAAAAGTATTCGTCTTTTAGAAACTGTTTTAACAATAGACACTGCAACAGTGCTTTTATTGCATTTAGAAAAGTATCCACCTGAAACACAATGGATGGAAGTTTAACAGAAAAAAAACCCTTAGTTTGGAACAGCACTGCTGTAGATATTCTGTACACCTTCTTTTCCAGAATAATATTTTTCAGGTGAAAACAAAGTAAAGATAAGTGATGGTATTTCATACTGGTATAACCTCAGGGTTGATAATTTGGTGTTTATCTGCATCTCTTCCTAATGAGTTATTCTTTCATGAGAATGGGAGTGGATTAAATATAGGAAGGGAATTCTTAAGGCTTCAGCATCAGTTTCATCTATAATGTAGAAATAATAACAACTATTACATAGAGTTGGGATCATACTGCTTCTTTTACTTTTAGCTATTAAAATAAAGCTAGGCTTTGTTATGACTCATGACTGAAGAACCATTTCTATTAAATGTAATTTATTAAATTGAATGAATTAAATTAGGTAATGTAAATGAAGCATTTAGCACAATACCAGGCAAGATAATAAATGATAGTAGCGCTATTTTGTATTTCCTATTCTTTCAGGATTGTGATATTCCAAAGCTGGAGGATTTTATTTTTATGTCTATCTATCTATATCAGTCTTACACATAAAGCCTAATGAAGGTATATCTGAACCATCAAAAAAAATGAAATAGGTCTATTTATTATATTCTATAATTGGCACATCATCTTCCTCATATATGATTTACTCTAACAAAAACTGATACTGATTTATTACTACAGTAATCTAAAGCATCATGGTTATCTTTTCACATATCTTTTCTTGTTAGGTATGTGATAAATTTTTTGAAAGCAAGGATTCTGTCTTAGACCTTTTTATATAAAATCATAGGTGATAGTGGACCTCAATATAAGTCCTGCTTCTGCCACTCATTACCATTGGAACCTCACACAAATTTCTTAGCCTTTGTAAAGCTCAGTTATTTTCTCAGCTGCAAAATAAAAATAATCAGAGTGTCTACCTCAGTTGTGTTGAGATAGTTAAAAGCAGTATAGTTTGTAAAGCATTTATTACAAGGTCTGGTACAAAGTTTTTAATTAATACCTGTTGCCTTTGGATTTTAAATGAGTGAGAGAAGCATCTAGATATGTAATTAGTATGCAACATCAAATGAAATTTCTTTTTTTTTTTTTTTTGAGACAGAGTCTCACTCTGTTGCCCGGCTTAGAGTGCCGTGGCATCAGCCTAGCTCACAGCAACCTTAAACTCGTGGGCTCAAGCGATCCTCCTACCTTAGCCTCCTGGGTAGCTGGGACTACAGGCACGCGCCACTGTGCCCGGCTAATTTTTTCTATTTTTAGTTGTTTGGCTAATTTCTTTCTATTTATAGTAGAGACGGGGTCTCGCTCTTGCTCAGGCTGGTCTCGAACTCCTGAGCTCAAGCAATCTTCCCACCTCAGCCTCCTGAAATTTCTTATATTTGTGATTTCATGTAACATTTTCTCATAAATAACATGGTGAATAATCTTTGATGATAGTCATTTTCTAGTGCCTAAAATTTTCTTTTTAACACTATCTCTTAACATGGGAAAAAAACAGTAAATCTTTACCCACTTACAAAGGCCCAGTCTATTTGATCCTTTTCTTTCTAACACTTCCACTGCACATGTCTTGCATTGTGTAGTGCACTTGGGGCATGACTCTGAGCAAGGATGATGATTAGTTTCCCCAACATCTAGGCTAGTGCCTTACATATGGGAAATGCTTAGTAAATGTCTGATTATGGAAGAAACATTGTTCTTCTTATTACATGTGGTCTTAGGATTTGTGATAGATCATTAATTCTATACCAACAGAGAAAATCAGTTAGAATTCTATATGCAGATACCAAGAAGCTTCATTTTTCAATTGTCAGCTATATAGTAAAACAGGTATATATTCACATTGTTTTTACAAAGTAGGATCATACTGCTTTTTTTAGCTATCAAAATAAAGCTAGGCTTTGTTATGATTCATGACTGAAAAACCATTTATATTAAATGTAATTTATTAATAATTTTATGTATAAAAAGTAAAGTTTTAAATAAATTTGGTTTCTTTTTTTTTTTTGATCAACTTACATGATCTTTTATTTCAAGATGAGCTAATGTTTCCTAAAATCAAGTATTTATATTCCCTTACTTCTCACTGTTTGGAAAATGTTTTAATGTGCTTGATTATACTAGCATTTTCTAGCATTTGAATTCACGAAGGGAAATCTTACGTATGATTTGTTTTAAAGGACATGCAAATTTTTTTTTTTTTTTTTTTTTTTTTTTTTTTTTTTTTTTTTTTTTTTTTTTTTTTTTTTTTTTTTTGAGACAGAGTCTCACTCTCTTGCCTGGGGCGAGTGCCGTGGCATCAGCGTAGCTCACAGCAACCTCAAACTCCTGGGCTCCAGCAATCCTACTGTCTCAGCCTCCCGAGTAGCTGGGACTACAGGCATGCGCCACCATGCCCGGCTAATTTTTTTCTCTATATATTTTAGGCTGTCCAATTAATTTCTTTCTATTTTTGGTAGAGATGGGGTCTCGCTCTTGCTCAGGCTAGTCTCGAACTCCTGAGCTCAGAACGATCCGCCCACCTCGGCCTCCCAGAGTGCTAGGATTACAGGCGTGAGCCACCGCGGCCGGCCTGACATGCAGATTTTTTATGTTTAGTAGATAGTTTAATTTTTCCCTACAACTTTTTTCTATTTTTTGAAGGTATAATTTACATACAGTAAAATTTACCCCTTTTTATTTACAGTTCTTTGAGTTTTGACAGACCTGTTGTTAACCATCCTCATTATCAAGTTCCATCATCCCCCAAATTCCTTCATGCCCCCCCTTTTTGTTTTTTTTTAATTTCAGGGTATTACGAGGGCACAAACATTATGGTTACACTTTATGTCTTTGCCTCACCCAAGCGAGGGTTAAAGGCATGCCCTTCCCCTCTGCAATGCTCCCCGTGTCCTTTAGTTGTGGGGTTACCCCCGCCCCCAATCCCCCTAAACCCTGTAGAGTATTACTGCCATGTGATCACCCTAGTGTTGATCAGTTAGTACCGATTTGATGGAATAAGTTTGGTTTCTGAGTATGAAAATTTTCTTGAAGACTAAACTAATAGTACTAGTTTATATAAGAAATATTCATAACATCTGTAGCAAGAATACTACTTTAGTCCGTTTTCTGTGGGGGGACGACAGCATCTCATTCTGTCACCTGGGCTAGAATGCAGCGGTATCATCATAGCTTACTGCAACCTCAAACTCCTGGGCTCAAGCGATCCTCCTGCCTCAGCCTCCCAAGCAGCTGGGACTACAGGTACGCACCACTACACCCAGTTAATTTTTTTATTTTATTATAGCAATGAGGGTCTCACTTGTGCTCAGGCTGGTCTTGAACTCCTGGCCTTAAGTGATCCTCCCACTCAGTCCTCCCAAAGTGTTAGGATTATAGGCATGAGCCAACATGCTTGGTCTATTTGTGTCTTTTGTATTGAGGTTCTCTTATGCTTTTTTAAATATGTTTTGTTTTAGGTGAAGCATCTCCTGGAACTACTTCACAGTATAAAGAAAGGATGCCTTCTGTCACTCATAGTCCAGAAATAATGGATTTATCAGAACTACGGCCATTTTCCAAACCAGAAATAGCACTGGTAGAAGCCCTGAGACTTTTAGCTGATGAAGATTGGTAAGTTCACCAAGTTTAACTTAAAACCAAGTTGAGTTCCAAAAGTTTTCTGTAAATTTTTTATTAAAAATCTTGAAACACATTTCTTATTAAAATAGTCTTAGAAATGATTATTTTAGTACTTAGGCACTGAAGTCTTTTCCACTTATTAATGTAGATGAACTCTGGCCCTAGTAGTATTGTATTACCAGTTGTATTATAACTTATGTACCAAGAGGACCAAGTTTAGCTTTATTATGGGTTATATAAACCCCTTGGTATTGGAATATAAATTTCACCATTTCTCAAATGATTTCTCCGCTAAATGTAACCTGTAACAATCCTGGAAATACTTATCTG
Organism: Indri indri; assembly: GCA_004363605.1. Lineage (NCBI taxonomy): Eukaryota > Metazoa > Chordata > Mammalia > Primates > Indriidae > Indri > Indri indri. The sequence continues at coordinate 4,760 of RJWJ010003865.1, read as the reverse complement.
CTCGTACTATAGCTACAGCAACTACCCAGCCAGCTCAGCCAATAACTTGAGGGGAACGAAAAGACAGTGACAACGTACATCCCATTTGTTTCACCTTGAAGACTCACTTACTCACTGCCTTTGTCTCATTTCTTTCCCTGTTCATTCAGTATCTCCCTTGATCCCCATTCTATACCTCTTCTTCAGTTTTGCCTCTTTGCTAGAGCATATGCATCAACTTTAAAATGTGCTAGGCCAGGGGAGGTGGCTCACGCCTGTAATTCTCACACTCTGAGAGGCCAAGGCAGGAGGATCACTTGAGGTTAGGAATTCGAGACCAGCCTGAGCAAGAGCAAGCACAAAACCCCATCTCCACTAAAAATAGAAAAATTTAGCTGGGTGTGGTGGTGTACGCCTGTAGTCCCAGCTACTTGGGAGACTGAGGCAGGAGGATCTCTTGAGCCTGGGAGTTTGAGGTTGTAGTGAGCTATGATGACACCACTGTATGCTACCCAGGACAACAAAGAAAGACCCTGTCTCAAAACAAAAACAACAACAACAACAAAATCTAAAGTAAAATGTGCAATATCTGGCATTCAATAAAAAATTACTAGACATGCAAAGTAGCAGGAAAATATAACCTATAGTGAGAAGAAAAAGCAAACAATTGAAACCAATCCAAAAATGACACAGATGACAGAAATAGTAGACAAAGACATTATAACTTTATTCCATGCATTAAAGAAGCTAGAGGAAAGACTGAGCAAATAAAGATAAGTAAAATATTTAAGAAACCCAGATCTAATATGTGTTGATGCAAGCTATAATGTCTGAGATCAGAAATACACTGGGTGGCATAACAGAAGATTAGACGTTACAGAAGAAAATATTAGTGAATCTGAAGGCATAGCCTTGGAAACTATCTAAAAAACACTGGAAAAAAAAAACCCAAGAAATCAGTGAATTGTGGGATAATTTCAAGCAGCCTAATGTATATATAACTAGAGTTACCAGACACAAAGCGGGACAGAAAAGAATATTTGAAGAAAACAATGGACAAAATTTATCCAAATTTGATGAAAGCTATTAACCCATAGATCCAAGAAGCTCAATGAACATCAAGCGTAAGCAATATGATAAAAACTATATCAAGGGACATACATCATAATCAGATTGCCTAAAATTAGTGATGGAGAAAATCTTTAAAGTAGCCAGGTGAAGAAGACACATTACATACAGAACAAAGATCAGACTTCTCATCAAAAACATTGCAAGCCAAAAAACACTGGAGCAAGATCTTTAGAGTACTGAAAAAAACCTGTCAGCTGAGAATTCTATATCCAGTGAAAATACCTTTCAAAAATAAAAATAGTGAAATAAAATCTTTTTTAGACCTATAATACCTGAAAAATTTCATCATCAGCATACCTGCACCACAAGAAAGATAGAAGGAAAATAATACCAAATGGAAATCTGAATCAGTACCAAGGAATGAAGAGCAGTGGAAATAGTTACTACATGGATAAATATAAAATCGGTTTTGCTGAAATCAGAAGTCACCATGGAGGATTATCATCCCAGATGGAGTTGCTTTATCCTCCACAGGGATCCACTGTGCTATGGGGAGAAGTTAGTGCTGTCTATGACTCCATGCAGAGAGGAAAAGCAGAAGCTCTTTGCATGGAACTCTCCAGGACTCTGCCCTTTGTGCCTCAATTTTACTCTGTATTCTTTCATTGTAATAATCCATAATTGTGCCACCTCACAGAAAACACTGAGGAGGAAGTGATTGTGTATGTCTTCTAGTAACCTCTACCCTGAGCCTCTGAAAGCAGAGAGCAGAGCCTCCTGAGGAAGTAGGAGGAAGCACCACTGGAGTCAGTTGGCCACCTCTCCCTGGGATCTTCCAGGGCTGACAGCACGGGTGGATAATGGGGATCTACAGAGTCTCATCTGTTCTAAAGATAAGAGTTTCCTGCAGAAATGAATTTTGCTGCTTCTCTAGAATGCAGTCAGATTCTTTCAGTCTCTTTTTCTTTTTCTTTTTCTTCCCCTACAGCATGTGTGTCTCAATTTCATGTATACCAGAATTGATTTCTGGACTCGCTGTTTTTTTTCCATTAATTAATTTGTTAATTCCTATTTCAGAACCACACTGCTTAATTGCTGCATTAAGTTTGCTATCACTTAGGACAATTTCCCATTCATTATTTTCTTTTCTTCATTACCATCTTGGATTTAATATAGCTGTTATATAGCTGTGTATTTATCCATCCAGATCACCTTTAAGGTCAGTTATAATACTAAAAATTTTCTCATATCTCATGCAAGTTTTATTAGAATATGACATATCTATACATTAAGATTTTTCATGACCATCATTAAAGTTTTGCATTTTCTTTTAACAATGGAACTCTTTTTCTTCCTTCATGCTTTTTCTTGATGGAAAAATAAAAAAAGTTTAAAAAATTAAAAAAAAAACAATGGAACTCTTTTTCATAAGTTTATTTTTAGATCTCTTATTTATAATTACTGTTTTGAATGTATTCTTTTTTTATACTATTTTCTAATTTGTGATTGGTTATATATAGAAAACCATACAATTTCGTATAATTATTTGATATAATTCCAACTCAAACTCTTTTTTTTACTTTAAAAATCATTTTTTATTATTTAAATTTGTTTATGAGACAGTCGACTGTTTAAAGAAATAACATATCTTGAGGCAGATAACGTATATAGAAATAAAATGTATGACAATAATACAAAGGCCCAGAGGAGAAATGGAAGTATTGTTATAAGGTTCTTATATGTGAAATGATATATCACTCCCAGGTAGACTGCAGTAATTTAGAGATGTGTACTGCATATCCATAAGCAACCAGTAAAATAACACAGCAGTTATAATTGGTAAGACAACAGAGGAGATAATATGTAATTATAAAAATATTCAATTAAAAGTGTCAGAAAAAAAAGAGGAAAAAAGGAAAAAGAGAAGATGGGACAAATAGAAAACAAATAGCAAAATGGTAGACTTAAACCTAACCATTTAAATAATCACATTAAATATATTAATAAATGAACGAAACAGTCTAGTGAGATTAGATATAAAAGCAAGATGCGCTATATGCTACCTATAAGAAATTCTCTTCATATGAGCAAAAGCAGGTTAAAAATAGAGACACAAAAAGACATATACCATGCTAACACTAATCAACAGATAGTTTGCATGGCTATATTAATATCAAAGTATATTTCAAAGCAAAGATATTAACTAATGTTTTTCTTTTATATTGTTGTATAACATACTGCCACAAACTCAGTGGCTTCAAACAACAGAAATTAATTATCTGGTTTCTTTGGTTGAGAGTTCAGATATGGTACCCCTGTAATATTTTGAAATTAAAAAAAAAAGAAATAGAAAAAATTAGCCAGGCATGGTGGCATGCACCTGTAGTCTGAGCTACTCAGGAGGCTGAGTCAGGAGGATCGCTTAAGCCTAAGAGTTTGAGATTGCTGTGAGCTAGGCTTATGCCATGGCACTGTAGCCTGGGCAACAGAGAGTCTGTCTCAAAAAAGAAAAAGAAAAAAATTCGGATCCCAGTTAACTGAATTGTCTGCTTAGCATCTCACTAAGCTAAAATCAGGGTGTCAGCCAGGGATTCAATCTCATCTCCCAATTTCCTTCCAAGCTCATTGGTTGGAATAATTCAGTTCCTTGTGACTGTGAGATTGAGGTCCCTATTGTCTTGCTACCTGTCAGCCAGGGACCCTGTCAAGTCCTAGAGGCCATTCTCATGTCCTTGTTATGGGCCACACACACAAACATAGGCCCTCTCAACATGGCAGCTTACTTCTTCAGAACCAGGAGGAGAATCTTTGCTGCTATTTCTTATCACTTTTAAGAGATCACCTAATAAGCCTACCCAGGATAATCGTCCTCTTGATTAACTTGAAGTCAACAGGTAGAGACCTTAATTACATCTGCAAATCCCTTTTGCCATCTAACTTAACATGATCACAGGAAGTGATATCCCATCATATTCATGATCACAGGGAGGATGTTAAACAGAGAATGTCCATTAGGGAGCAGGAATCATAGGTGCCATCTTAGAATTCTGTGTACCACATGTAGAATAAAGAGGGTCATTTTATAAAATAGTTAAGTCATCAAGAGGACATAGCAATCCTGAGCATTTATTTACCATATAGACGAGCTTCAATATATAGTAAGCAAAAACTGATAAAACTACAAGGAGAAATAAATCCACAATTATAGGTAGAACTTTAACAACCCTCATTAATTGATAGAACAAGTAGACAGAAAATCAGTAAGGATATAGAAGACTTGGACAACATTATTGACCAAATTAACATTTATAGGACATTCCATCTAAAACAGCAGAATTCATATTTTTTTCCAAGTCCTCAAGAAAAAACATTACCAAGAAAGACCTTATTCTTGGCCAAAAAACAAGTAATTTGAAGGTAATCAGGTTATATAGATTTCGTTCTGCAGAATTAAATTACAAATTAGTAACAGGTATCTGGAAAATCCCCAAACATTTGGAAACGAACACACTTGCTTTTTTTTTTTTTTTTTTTTTTTTTTGAGACAGAGTCTCACTCTGATGCCGGGCTAGAGTGCCGTGGCATCAGCCTAGCTCACAGCAACCTCAAATTCCTGGGTTCAAGCAATCCTACTGCCTCATGCCTCAGCCTCCCGGGTAGCTGGGACTACAAGCATGTGCCACCATGCCTGGCTAATTTTTTCTGTATAT